>JABUQX010074727.1:0-27500 GCA_015478945.1 Trachelipus rathkii | reverse complement strand
TTCGGTCAGCTACTTAACGTTCAAAATACAGTCATACATACCCCTTTTTTTAAGACATTAACGTGTCCTCAACAAAGACAATTCAGAAAAAGTTTGGATGATTCATGTCAGATTGTGCAGAGCGCATGACCGAAATGATCCTCTCTCTGGCATGGAGGATCATATTCTTATACATTCCATATTCTTTCCCATCAACTAAACCTAACAAGCCTTGGTTTAACTTTGCTTCTTACAGTGCTACTCACCACAGAGAAGCTACCTTCAGGAAGTACCGCCCTCTTCAAACTCCAGAAGCTCATGCAGCTTATATTTCATCCCGTAATTGTGCAAAACCTATTCTTAGTAGCACTAAAAACTCTTTTCTCCTTAGAAAATAAAATAATTTTCTGATCCCACTGACTCACACTCTTTATAGCATTTTACCAAAAATGTTAACTAACTTTGCTTCTTCCTCTTTCCCTCCTACAGTATCTTCCGACGGCACAAATGCGTTACACCTTCTGCTAAGGCTGAAATCTTCGATCAAACGCTTGCCTCTAATTCCACTTTAGACGACTCCGAAGCTGTTCTTTCACCTCCACCCCCTCTAATCCATTTAAGCCGAATATGATAACTACTTTTAAAAATATAATTTCGTCTTAGCTAAGATGACGTACTGTCCTAATGGTATTCCACCTGTGGTTCTGAAAACTTGTGCTTCCGAGCTTGCACCCTGCCTTGGAAAGTCAAAGTCATAAAATCTGACATTCACTAATATATATATATATATATATATATATATATATATATATATATATATATATATATATATATATATATATATATATATATATAATATATATATATATATATATATATATTATATATATATAATTATATATATATATTATATATATATATACTATATATATATTATATATATATATTATAATATACTATATATAACATATATATATATATATATTATATATATAATATTATATAAATATATATATATATATATATATTAGATTATAATGGATTAGTATATGTATATTAAAAAATATGTATGTATAATAAGGCAGTTTCAATGAGTGAACAGCCACCTGGTTCCGCGCATGCACCGCCCCCGTAACCGCACCGCTCCCACACCGGATCCAGCACCGCACCGCACCACACCTGGAACGGGATGGAGTTTACGACATGGTATCTTCCTCAAACTTGACTGGAAAGTGACTTCTTGGAAACTGGAAACTGGAAGTACCGAGACTATCGCGAGACTTTTAGTCACATGTAACGTGCCACCTGGAAAGGTTTCACTAGTGTTACGACTGTAACTTTTTCCGCAACCTGCAAAGTATTTTCGACAAATTTTTTTTCGTTTCGGAAGTGTTTACGCTGTAAGCGTTTCGCAACCTGGAAGATATTCACATTTCTTCGATATATTATTTTATTATCTGTAACGTTGCCCCTAACTGCATGGAAAGATTTGTATAAAAAGTTTAGCCGGGAAGCGTAGCCGCGAACCTGGTAAAGATTTTTTCACTACGAGGTTTACTAGGTAACATTGCCCAAAGCGGCTGAACGAATTCCGGAACGCGGCGATATTGGCTTCAGGAGATCTTGCAGGCCTGATGACACGAGATCTGGTAGAACTCGGTTTTGAAATTCTGTGGTTGGGCTTTCACTGAATTGGGGGGGTAAGCTTGAAGTGTTACTCGCCAACGCTTCACTGAATCGTTAGGGTGGCCTGAGTGGTAACTCGACCACCTTCACTGATTGGGTAGGTTAGGCCTAAGTGTTACTCCCAGCCTTGAGCAGCTGATTGGGTAGGGTGGCTTTAAAGAGTGTACTCCCACCTTCACTGGATTGGGAGGGTGCCAGTGAGTGGTACTCTGCAGTCCGACAGCAGCACGCTTGACGAACTTGGGTAGGGTACATCGTGTGCTTTCGGCCGCAACGTTCACATGGAAACCTAAAGGGTGAAGTGCAAGTAGTTAATTTGTTTCCTTAGACTATAGGTTCCCTTATTTATTTAAACTTTACTAGATTTACCCGGTGGTGAAGGTTTGATGTGAACCATTGATTTGAGTAAACATTATTATTTAACTTATAAGTAAAGTGTTACCAGGTTCGAATCAGGTTATATTGCCACATAGTTGGTCCCATGGAATGAGTTGTCTATTGTATGACCTATATTTATTATTTAATTTTTTCATTGATTGAAATTTTGTAGGGATTATTTATTCTTTAATCGATTTCATTGATTGACATTTTGTAGGGATTATTTATTCTTTGAATTGATTTCTTGATTTGCATTTTGTGGAGATTATATTTATTATTTAATTTATTTAATTTATTAGTTTGGGGATTATATCGGCTAGCCAGGGTAGGATAAAATAAAAAAATATTAAAAATTTGAAAATAAATTAAAATTAAAAAAAAAAAATTAAACACAAAGTTTAAATTGTAAAATGAAACCTTGTTAAAATAAAAAATAGGCAAACAATATATGGCATGTTTCAACCTTAGGAAAAAACTACAAGTATATATACGTTGACGAATTGAAATAAGAAAACGAGATTTGAGAAAATAGAAATGTAAAGTCTTCAGCGTTTAGAAAACGGCATTATCTTTGTAAGACAGCATGTCCGTTGCTTTCCTTCAGTCGCTATTTATCCGTTCTCTTCTGCCGTGCTCTCGCAACATTCATTCCTAATTCTAAGTCATATCCAATGTTTTGGGGTTCAGCCTACACACTTACCCATGTGAGTAATAGTGCGACAGGTAAGCGCTCGTCTGGCGAGTCGAGGTTACCTTATAAGAAAAGTGTATACCAAATTTCAATCATTCTAAACATCGCGTTATTTCCAAAGTTTTGGGGTAGCAGCGGCCCTTGCCCTCAGTGGGTGTAGTGTCACGTTGAATCGGTGCGACGAGGTTACATCGTAAGAAAGGTGTATACGGAATTTCATCTTTTATGATCATTTCCAAGGTCTTAGGGGCACAGCCCATCCAATCAGTGATGTAGTGTCAGCGGTTACCAGATCTTTGTATCGATTTTTAAGCATCCTAGATGGTGTATATCAAAGTTGCATCTCTAATGTTAAATTTCGGCAAGATTTTGGGGCTCAGGCCGCCTTATGCCTGCAAGGGGGGGGGGGGGGGGGCGGGCGTAGTGTCATCTTTACCGTCTCTGTTATTGTAGGAATACAATATATAAGAAGGTGTATGCAAGTTTCATCATTTTACCGGTCCTTTCCTAGTTGGAGGGGCAGCACCGCCGCTCTGGATGGCTATGGCTACTAACCTCGGCGTGCACCGAGGATACCTTATATAAAGGGTGTATCCCAAGTTTCATCCTTCTATGATCATTTTCAAGGTATTGGGGGCTTAGGCTCCAACAGCCATATGGGCATAGCGTCAGCTTTACTTCTGGACTAGTAAGAGCGCGAGGATACATTATAAGTAAAGGGTGATACGCAAATTTCATACGTTCTAACGGTCATTTCCTACTTGGAGGTGCCAGCACCCCCTTTGAGGGGTGCACTTAGGGACAGACCGGGGCGGGAATTTTCGGGCGGGGCCGGGGCGGGGGCCGTGGGTCGGGGTGCCGGGCGCGGAGCCGGGGCCGGGGTTAGCTAATATTAGAAATGTAAGTCAAAAAACACTGAAAGTCTAAAACTTAGAATGAAAATTGAAATATAATTTTAATTAATTAATATTTTAATTAGTAAAAAAGGAATACATTTAATTACATTCAATTAAATTTATATATTTTCTAATATAAATTTTAGAAAAAATAATTGATTTTTCTAGAGAATAAGTTGTATTAAAATATATATATATATATATATATTAATATATATATTATATATTAATATATATAATATATATATATATATATATATATATATATATATATATATATATATAATATATATATATATATATATATATATAATATATATATATCATATACTATATATTATATATGATTATTTAAATTCATAAATAAATTAATTTGAAAAGAATTCGGAAATATTTAGATTTTCTGAAGAATATTTACTTTAAGAATAAATACATTAAATATATTTAAACAATTACTACTTTATTCCTTTTCGCGAATTCGTTTGATATATCAAGAATTTCGAATATTTTTATGTTAAAAACTCGAAAAAATTATAATTTGGCCTCAATTTTAATTTGAAATCATAGTAAATACCAAAAAAAATTGATTATATTTAGGTATGTTTATATATTTTGCATCAATTTATAACAAGGAGTAATGGAATTAAAATATATTTTTTATTTGTTTGATTAACTCCTGCTATTATTTAGTATAAATTTACAGTTAACCCCGAGCGTAGAGAAACCACGGTTTTTCCTGATTGTTGGCCGGGGCCGGGGCCTCGGTCGGTTCCTAGGTGCACGCCACGTAACCTTGTCTACGACGAGGTTACCTATAAGAGGTGCATACAGTTTTATCTTTCTACGTCAATATCCGAGGTTTTGGGGCTAGCATCCCCCTCTGGTGGTGCTGCGGTGAACCATGGTGATGTCAGCGCATTGAACTGCTATTATACATACATTATTAATATATATTTTTTTTTTTAATTTAATTTTTTTTAATTTAATTTTTTTTATTTATTTATTTATTTATTTATTTATTTTTTATTTATTTTTTATTTTTTTATTTTTTTTTTTTTATTTAGGTAATGATACCTTAAATATATCGATACACCCCATGTGTATAGGCAAGGATTACTCACACACGCTGTGTGAGACACACATGTGGACGCGTACAAACCGAAGGTTCGTACGCTCTTATATATGTATTTAAGTAGAAATATATACTCAGAAAAAAGTTCAATGAACTCGATCTATAACTACTTTCAATATTTCACTTTTTAAAAAAAATTTTTTTTTTTTAAAACTGAAATATTGATATATTTTTTTCTGCTTATCCGATCAACACCAAATTTTCAGGGCTTGTATAGTCGGGCGAGATACCTCATTTTTACTTAGATATTTTTTTTCCTATACTCAAAAGAAATATTATACAAAATTTCCAAAACATTTTCTTTGGAAAATTTGTTCCAAGAACAAATCCCAAACTACTGCATATTCAAAGAAATTATCTAAATAAAAAATGTATTTCTCTCCCAACTACAAATGTCCTGAAAATTTCATGGGGTCAGATGCGGATAGAAAACAGTAAAAAAGATATCCCAATTTTTCTATTTGAAAACCCAAAAATAGTAGGCTTTGAAAATCGATCGTTGCTCAGATATGGGGTCAAATGTCAAAATTCCGTTCTTACATAATTTAGATAATAGTCCATTCTTTGTATATTTCACGTTTGAAGTCATTTCGAAAAAAAAAATTGCCAGAAGAGAATCGAGCAAATGTCAAATAACATAGTTTTCAAAAAATTGAATCATACGCAAAACAAGTGACTAGCAGAACACAGTAAAACACTGGAATGAAACCGACTGTTTAAGAACGGCAGTAAAATAGCTACAGTTTGGTGTTTATTTGGTCAAAACCGGCTGAAAATTACGAATTTTATGTCCACTTTTAGAGGGGGATGGGAAATTTGGCTCAACCCGAAGCAATAATCGGTGCTTCCCCTTTAGTAAATTCAACCACGTTTCCTTTTTACTTTTTACGCTTGCATCACCTTATCACTCCAAAATTCACTATTGACATTTTTACTTCCTACTTTAGCACACCCACAAACTTCTCTTGCAGTATTAACAAACGCTTTTTCATTTGTCCAAATTTGCTCAGTTTCATCTTGCTCACATTCAACTGGCTAATTTGCAAGTGTTCTCACATACGTTTTCTTATAACCCTGTTCATTAACTTCTCACTCTTAATTATTCCTACTTTTTACCTTCTTTCCTTTATTCTTCCTCACCATCCATGCCCACTAATTTAATAATTATACATAGACAATATAATGATATGATATTCACATCCCAACTCCCACACTTATTTAACATCCATCACATTCTTCAACATCTCCTTTTACACCAGCACAAAATTAAACGCACTCTTCACTTCAACACCATATCTACCTACAAAACTATCGCATATCTATGGATAGTCTTGTGCTCGAAGAATGTGTTACTTACATTTCTTCATCTTCACAGAAATCAATCGCCTTCCTACGATTCTTATTTTCCACAAACCCAAAGGCACCTACTTACCATTCCTCTTTCGATCACTTATCCAACTGTTCAAGTCGCCCAATGCAATTATTGTGAGGCCTCTAATTCAGTGGTTCTCAATCTTTTTTTAGTGGCGCACCCCCAAGAATAAAAAATAGTATTGCCAATGCAGCCGCTATGCCGTCTTTAAGCTAACATATATATATAATATATAATATATAATATATTATATATTATATATATATATATATATATATAATATATATATATATATTTATATAATTATATATTTAATATATATATATATATATATATATTATATATAATATATATTATATATATATATATATATATATGAATTCGAAGACGATCGTAGAATGTTGGAGGAAAGGGAAACCAGAGGGGCAAAGGGGGCAAAAAGCAGAAAGGCGCAGAAGTAAAGAGAATTGCAAAGAAGAAGTAAAACGGCTGAAGTTATAATTTTGAAAGAAGAAAATCTGAAAAGTCTACTATAGAATTGGTCTGACCATAATTTTCAGAAGAGAGAATGCTCTTGGTTCATAGTAACACTAAGTTCTTATAAAATATATATATTTTTAGAGCGATTCGGATTTTAAAATGCAAAAATTTAATACATTTAAATAATTATTTTAAAATCTGGATTGAAGGAGTTACAAAATTTTTATCATATCTTTTGGCTTATTTTGAGAAAATTAAATATAAAAATTAAATATAAAAAAGAAATTTTGAATATTAATTGTAGGAGATGAAACAAGCTTGCGTTTCTCAAAGTGGTCGTGCAATATGAAGAAAATTTTGGGCAAGAATTCCGCTTCTTCTAAGTGGCAAGGTGCTGAAAATCCCCTTCTACCATATTGTTCTCGTGAAAGGTGGTGAATATTTGTTAGTTAGCTTTATTACCTACGCAAGCAGCTACCTTGGTGGCAGTCATTGCAGATAATGAAGGTATGCATAAATAAATAAATAAATAAATAAATATATAAAACATACTTATTTTAAATAATTTAATGAGAAGGATGTGCTTCACAATAATTTAGAAATTCTTGGTTGAAGTGCTGAGAAACAGCAATTGATAAACGAAAGGTTATGTTTATTTTTTATTTCTGCTGTTTTGTCTATAGACTTTGCATAGCAACTAAACGTTTTCTGCCGCATAAATATGTTGTAGCAATAAAATAGTATTAGCAAGCGAATTAATTGGCGCTGTTTGTCCTGATTTTGATTATTACATTTTCATGCTAGCCACCATTTTGAGCTAAAGGCGGTTCATGAAAAATAGGCTTTCCTTAAGTATTTGTATTGCTTCCTTAATTTCAATCAGCTGTTCTTGAAATGTAATATGATGATGTTTGAATGGATTTAAGACCCAATGAAAATTGTAACTTGGAAGGTTATTAAATTTTTATAATTCTTCTCTCCAAAATTTCTCAGGTGTAGTGCAATGTGTAGCTATAAAATATAAAAATTTATGGTGTTTTGTCACGAGCTTGTGCGCGCACCCCACGCTGGTATTTTCGAGTACGCATGGCCCCGAGTTTGAAGATCACTGCTTAATCACCCTGTCCAGATATTTCAGATACTCTCAGAAATCTCAGCTGGATCTCAAAACGGGCTCCCCGCAGATATGCCATGATCTTGAAAACCACAGCACTAGCTTTAACTTCCTAAACTTAAATTTAACTATTAATATTCTAGTAAGATCCAACATAGATAAGTGTCGCACATCACTCATCAGAATCGCAAATCGTTCTCTCCCCAACTCATTTCTCTCCATCCAAGCATACACACATTTCACAGCACCCGATACTATAATATATATATATTAATATATATATATATAATATATAGTATATATAATATATTTATATATATATATAGTATATATATATATATATATATATATAATTATATATATATATATTACTATATATATTATATATATATATGACTTATAATTATTATTATATATACTACAGTATATATATATAGTATACAGTATAATATACTATATATATATATTATATATATATAATATATATAATAATATTATATATATATATATATATATATAAAGTATATATATATATATATGATATATTAAATATATATATATTATATATAGTATATATAGTATATTATATATATAATATATAGTATATATATAATATATATAACTATAATATAATAATATATATATTAGTATATATATATATATTATAAATTGATATATATATATATATATATATATATATATATATATTATATATATATATATATATATATATATAATATTATATATTTATATATAATATATATATATACTATATATATAATATATATATATATAGTATATTATATATATACTATATTATATATATAGTATATATATTATATATATATGATATATACTATATGTCGAAAACATAACGCCATAATATTTTTCACCCAATAATAATAAATAATAATAATGATAATAATAGATAATAATAATAGGCTTGCTCCTAAAGGAGCAAGACTTGTCCCTGAACACGTGCTACGCACGCGCAGGGGCTCGGCTTCGCTCGCCCCGATGTAACCTTAAAGGCCGAGATAAAACTGCATGATGACAAAATTGTAGTGAAAACGGTTACGTTTTTCGGTCAAGGGTTCTTATGATAAATAGATAAAAAAATCAGCATTAAAAAAATAATATTATTAAAAAAGAAACTTTTCATTAAGAATATAGAAATAGCAATTAGAATCTTATATGGTCGAAAGGATGGATAGTTTCATAAAAATATGTTTGGCTCCACATGGCATTCAGGTCTAAATCGATACGAATTTGAAGCATTTTTTTGCATTGTTTATAAAATTAATAGGATATAGATAATAATAATAATAATAATAATGATAATAATAATAATAATAATAATAATAATAATAATAATAATAATAATAATAATAATAATAATAATAATAATAATAATAATAATAATAATAATAATATAATAATAAATAATAATAATACCTGAATAATAATAAAAGTAATGATAAGATAAAATATAATAACATTGCGCACATTAACATCTTTGTATACGCGTTTCATGCTTCATTATAAAAAATTGTCGAAATTTTGTATAGAAAATTTAAAATTTATAAATTAAAATAAGTTTTACGGTAGCTAAAAAAAACTGCTCTTAAATAATGAATAAAATTTTGGTACTTTTAATTGAAAATTAAGTTTTTAAATTGTATTTTTTATTAATAAAATAATTCAATCATTTTTGAAAAAATAGCGCGCATACGTGTACTCCCTGTTCCGAGTCATAAATTTTGTTAAAATATTTTAGACTTTGCTGAATAAACACAAACCACTTCTTCATAAAAGCATCGTAAGGTATTGTACTTGAGCTAGGCCAGAGAAATGGATAATGGTGTTAAATAGATATATGAATGGTATTGCTGACCCATCATATATGAAGACATAGCAGAAAGCAATTATCGCTGTCGACATGAGGAACATCAAAAAAAATGATACAAGAATGGCATAAAATATCTATTAACTAAGATTATTGAAAAGTGTAAAGTGGCCAATAAGTTTTGTGTGCTAAATTTTAAGATCTTCTTTTGAAGTAGATCCTTCTCTCGAATCATCTAGTAGTATTAATTCATCATCAGAATCGACATTCTTGTCTAATGAAAATTAGAACTAATTTCGCTCATCATGAAAGCGGCTACCATTGGCAGAAGACGCTACGTGCTGCAGAAAAGGGCTACGTCTGGCAGAAACGGCTAACGTCCTGCAGAACGCCGGCCATGTATTTATTCTATTTGAACTCTTCTTCTAATTCAGATTGTCCAATAATATTCGCTATAAGTAGTATACTTTCTTATTATCAGAAGCTGGAACAATAGAGACGGAAAATATGACATATTATTAATGATGTGATTATTATAATTATATGAATAAAATATGATCCCTTCTCTCGGGCCACTAAGTACCGAGTTTATAAAATATTATATTAAGTAAGAAACCAAATGAAAAATGTTTTCAAAATTATTTCTCTCGTCTATTACAAGACATACAATCAAAAAGATCTGTCCCATTATTATGAGATAAGGAACTAGAAATGACACTTTAAAATCTGATAAGCTTTGGTGGTCGATTTATTAAGTTTGATCCTCGTAACCAGTCCCCAAAATTCAATATTTCATTCATCAATTCATATTTTTTGACGCAGTAGGCATAGAGCAAAACGCTTAAAATATGTACGATTGTGTTTCCTGTAAATCTCAGCTTATCTGTGAATAATACTTTGTAAAAATTCGTTAACAATTTCACATAGTTTTTGAACAGAGGTTATTCATTCCAGTCATTTGAAAAAAACAGAGGTTCAAATATTATGTGTTTCATCTCTGTAAAACAGCATTGGCAGGATTTCTAACCCATGCCGACATTTCGCTTTATAGACTGTTTGTCAAATTTATCGGTAATTGTGAAGCTAAGTCTAATATGTATATTTGTCGACAATATTTGGCTTAAATTCCAAAGTTAAAGTTACGTTAGGGGACTCCCTGAGGCGTTTGAGTGTAAGAAAACCGATTTAATCTAACACGCATCAAAATTACAGTTAAAAATACTCTTTAAAATTTTTCATTAAAGATTTACAAAATAATTTCAAATTGATTGCGCATTTTAAAGTTACTTAGAAAATTTTATCCAAATTCTAGTACGATTTTATAAGAAAGGCTTCTTAAAAGATTATGATTTTTCGCTACTATTGCTTAGATTCTACACCATTTGAAAAGATCATATTTGGTTTTACTATTAACTATTCTTGTCGATTTTTGGGTCTAAAGCATCATATCATACTTGACCTTAATTAAATAATTCCAACAAGAAAATCGTAGCTATTTACAATATGAATAAGTGAAATTCAAAAAGCAGAAAAGGTGAATTTATTAATAGTTTATAAAAAGATTATCATTTGACTTATATTATTTTAAAAAATAATTCAAATTAATATATAGTTTTTATATACCTAAAAAATCCATGAAAAAATAACTTCATTAGTTGTTGTTCAATTTTTTATATCGACAATAGAAAAACTAATCTAATAAACTCGTTTCTTTAATATATAACATAATTGACTTTTTGAAATTTGTGCTAAAATTTACAAAAACTTACTATCAACTTATTTATTTTATAATTTCATCAATAAGCTCGATTAACACTACCGTAATTTAATAAAACTCAATTTTAAAGAAGTTAAACTCCTTAAAAATAATTTCAATGTTGAAATTTAGGAAAATTCGATAATTTTAAGAGTTCTACAATTATTTGAAAAATTTAAAGCAAAGCGTTATACAGTTATTAGATAGTTTTAAATTTTTATTAACAGGTTTTCACACTGAATAATGGAAAAAAATTTGAATATTTGAAATTATTTGTCATTACTTTAATGAATAAAAAATTAGAAAGAAATATATATAAAATTGAAAGGAAAATATTGTGGTTGACAAAATGAAAAGAGACATTGAAAAATCATTTAAATTAATAATAATTTCGTTAGTATAAATATTAAATATTCTCAAATCGTCTTCTCTTTTAATTCAAAAAAGGATTTTCATTAGAAACCTGATTCTACTTATTAAAGTGTAGAAATACCATTACCAAAATATCAAGCCAAAAGTCCAAAATATTAAGTATTTTTATAATGATTTTTAATTTGAAAGCTGAACCAATTAAGGAAAGTACCGTCCCTCCAAAGTAGTAAAATTTGTAACTTGGAAGAATATGTGAAGAAAATAAAGTTGTAAATTTTAGAAAGTATAATTAAAATTTTTTAATTTAGATAACATGGTTCTCAAACTCAGAAGTTTGACTAACTTTCGCAATTAACTTTAGTAGCTTGACAAAATGATCAAAATATTATTATAAAACAAATAATGAATCATATAATTGTCGTTCAAGTAAAAAACGTCAATTATTTGAAAATCCAATAAACTCTTACACAACCCCTCTCTAAAACAATTTATTACAATAAAATTCTTCTTTTCTCGCAGCTTATATGTTTTGGGTGTGGTTGGGACAATTGATGCAAAACTTTTTGTAATTTTTAGGTAAATTCATCTATAGTTATAATATCTTTACTTTAAGCAGTATGAACATATTTTGTGCTTGTAAATCATTTCTTTAAAATTTAAAACCACAAATGTGCTGTAGAAAAGTATTTTTCAAAAACGGTTTTTAAACCTGCAAAAATGATAAGTATAGCTACAATAACATCAAAGTGAATATCTTTGCCTCGCAAATTTTTTAAAGAGTTCCTAAATTTTGTTAAAACGAAGTTTGACTAATATAAAAAATGTTCTCAAGACCAAAGCCGGTTCTGTTACACCTAAATTTTTCTAAGAAGCATTTTATAATGATTATGTTATTAAAAATACAGTTTTCACATACTAATTTGTAGAATTATATTTAACTTCTTTTATATATATAAAATTTGAAAAAAGATTATTTTTAGAACAGGGATATTTATCAATTGCATTAAAAAGAAAAGTATGGTGCAAATATTAAGACACCTAGAAAAAAACAATTATTAAAAATTCTTACTTAATACATGTGTGTATGATTTAGTTCATTGCATTTCAGATATCGCTTAACACATTAAAACTTTTCATAATGATCTTTGTAAAAAATGACGTTAATTCGTACCACACGTTAAAAAAACTACAAGTTGTAAAAAAAATAATACCAAAAAATAATCTTACCAAAAGTGTTGAAGACATTTAGATGAAAAATATAGCGATGAACTTAAAAGTAGTTAATGTTAACCCGAAAACTGTATTTTAGATTTAGTCGTAAGTTAAATGTTTTGTCGTTTTTTGATTAAATCAGGTTTTGTTCTCCCTTAAAATAATACTAGAATGAAACTACTTTTGTTTTTAATAAGTAATATAAAAAATTACTATATATATGATATATTCATTTCATTTTATAAACGAGCTCAACATAAGAAACATATTCTAAAACTTATCTGAAAGTATTTCTGTCTACATGTCGCAGCCGTGGTTATAGAAATTGGAAATCTTCAATGATACAGTTCTATTTAATTAATTTTATCTAATTACTTATTAATTGACACTTGTGTCATAATATTACCTCTTGCATTAAATTTTCACATTACAAATTACCTCGTATGTAACATCATAATAAAGCTACAATTATGGATTACCAAATAATCAACGATTTTCTGACAATAGTAATTTGATAAACATTTGAAAAATTATATTATATATAGGTGTTAAAATATTCTTTAACGAATAACTTTAAAGTTGGTAGTTGGTTTTAAAGAATGAGTGAAAATAAGATATATTCAGGCGTAATCTAAATATAATTTGTAGATTTTTAATAAAATAAAAAATACAAATTGTTTCACGATTACTTCTAATAAATCGAATTTGTATGTGCAATTTTCAAATATACTAAGTAGGAAAAACAAAAGCGAAATATTTTGGTATATAAATCCACTATTATAAGTAATATTCTTATAATTGAACGTTATTTTAATTGAAAATTATCAAATATTTAGTTTTTATATACCAAATATTTCATTAGATATGAAAAAACTATATGACAATTCTTAGGAAAAATGTTAGAACATCTAAAATTATGCTTTTGTTAAATTATTTACGTTACGAATTTAAGAATTCTAAAAGTACGATTTTCCTAAATAATAACATTTGAAATTATATCATACAATTAAAATCGGGTTTTTTTTTCAGTGTAATTCAGTAACTTTTGAAAAAAAAACAATGTGTTTTCATTGGAAATGCAATTGTTCAAAAAAAGCAGGCAAAAGCGAATTATATTACATGTTTTATAGGTGTACTTAAATTAGACGTTATTTTAATGAAAACTTGATATTTGTCATGACCTTATATACCAAATATTTAATTACTGTTACCAACTGAATTTTTCAATGAAAAATAAAAAAATTTAACATTTGTTATAAGTAGAAAGAGCTTCAATTTTCTATAATAACCAGTCTGTGTAATAACTCTAAAAAAGTATACGATATTGTCTATATTGTATATATTATTACCATCAAAAATAAAAAAATTTTTTAGTACGAATTATGTAAAAATTTGACAGAAAGTATTATAATATAGCTTCTAGACATTTAAAAAAGAATATAATGTTGTTTTCAGTTGAAACCTTTTTTTCGACCAAGAACAAAGTGAATTTTATGAAAGAGTAATTTAAAATCATTAAAATTGACATTTTTTAAATGAAATTATCAATCGATTTTTTTATCACTATACCACATAGTTACAAAGCTAAAATCCTTGTTTATATAAATAATTTATTTCATTCTAAAAGGCTGAAGTTCTCTGTAGACTTTGAAATTATTATAAACTCGGAAAATAAAATTTCACCAAATCGATTTCAAACTGCCCTACGATTTTTCCTTAAATTCAACATTTGAAACTTATTTGACTGCGTATATCTTAAAAATGAGTTTTTACGGGATTTTCAAGCATTTTGAAAATATTAATGTGCTTCATTGAAATGCAATTTCAAAAAAGAAAGATAAATCAGTTATTTTTATTAAATATTGCAAATCAGAATATATTTTTTAACAAGGAATTGCTGCAAATGTCTTAAATTAAAATGGCGGCGTATAAAAAGTTCTAATTTTAATTGCAATTTACGACTTCGCTGATTGTATTTAAGGAAATGTTTTGCGAAATATATTGAAGAATTTATGGATAGATGCGAAATTCAAAAATTCCAAAAATAACGTACGTAAATTCAAAAAATTTAACACGTAAAATTACGCATATTTGTCTATAACATTTTTTTATTCATTGCATATTTACTTCGTACTCTAATAAGAGCTAATTTTTCTTGCAAATATTTGAATCATATTATGAAAATTTATTTAATTTTAAAGTCTTTTAAAATTGGATGAATCTTGTATGCAACAGTTAAATTTAATTTTCGACAATTACTTTGACGAAGAAAGCATTTTAGAAGGTTTTAATCGAATTGATCTTTGATTATAATGAAACCAGGTTTTTCTTCACTAACAACTAATAGTATATTTGTAATATAAAACAATATGAAATATTCAATCTAAAAGTAGACGGTCAACTTTAAGTTGACACACAAATAAACAATTAATGAATAGCGCTCTCTTATCTGTATTTTGAATTGACATTTCTCAATGAACACTTTATTTTTTTTTCAATATTGCTGATAAATTACCGGTGAAAAAAAACTCAATATTTTAAGATATCACCATATTTTCAAAGTGTTTGATTTAGGAAAATCGTTTACTTTTAAGATTCTAATTGTAATGTGAAAAAATTGGTTAAAAAATGGGTAAAAAAAAAAAAAGCGTAATTTAAATAATTTTTATAAAACAGGTTTCCGAAACTAATGAATTATTTGTTATATAACAAAAATTTGTTAATTTCATTTAAAAAAATGTGAAAACTATATAGTACAGCTAAAACTATTAATAAATTCACTTTTTCAGCTTTTTGAAATTAAATTGACGTTTGATTATTTTTAATAGAATTTTTTTAATATATTTGCCACAGTATGAGAATAGTTTTAATTTGTAACAAAATTTTGAAAATACCGTTAAAAAACTCAATTTTAAGATTTTACCATAATAATTATCTAAATAGTCAGGAAATATTATAGAGATAATTACAATCTACTTTAAGTTTTACTGAATATGTATGGTAAGACATTTGTTATGAATTAAAATTGTAATAAATTTAGAAGTTAAATTTTTTTTTTAATCTATCTTACTAAAAAACTGTTATTCACTAATATTAAGATGCAAAAAAAAGAATATTATATATAACAAAGTTGAATAAAATATTCATTATAAATTAAAATAATAAATGAAAAAATGAAGAGAGAAAATTCTAGTTAAAAATAAAATTTCACGCGATTTTCTGTCCTTTTTTTGTAAATTGGTTCATCTTTAAATTCAGAAACATCATTCTTTTCCAACATATTGTGTATACTATTATATATTAAAAACTCGCAATATTTAAAGAATTAACCAAATATTATTTCAATTGTTGAAATTTAGGAATAATACTTACTTTTAAGAGTTCTACCAATTTCTGTAATGGTGTAAAAATCTTTAAGCTACAAAAAATGCTTGAAGTTTTTTTATTCAAGTATAAACACTTTTTTTTATCTCAAAACAGGTTTTCGAGCACAACCTACTATTATGAAATATTTTTGGTTTCAATAGATGCTTATATAATCAATAGTGTGAAAAAAATTAATCGAATTGTTAAAAAACTGTCCAATCTTTTTAACAACTTAAAAACTATTATAATTTAACGAAAACTTTAGCATACTTTTAGCATAGCATACTTTTGAAAGTTCTGAGCATAGATTACTAATTTGAATTAAAAACATGTTATTTTTTTCATAATGTCGGAAAAGGTGAGCATTATAGAACTAACTTTTTAGAATTTTTAGAACTCTTTTTAAATATAATTTGAATCAAAATGCTTTGTCAAAACATTTGCTTGCGAAAGATATTTTGCAACTTTTAAGCAGTTCTCAATTTGTAAGTCAGAAAATTTATGAAAAAGAGTAATTTCTTAGAATTAAATATTATGTGTGATATAATGTGTTATAATTCAACAAAAAGCTGAAAGTGGTGATGCCTCTATAATTTAATACAAAAAATATTGAAAAAATATTCATGTAAACTTGATACGTTCCAAACTTCATAAAATTACGGGCATCATTTTCCTATACATCAATAAAAAAAATATTCTGCTCAACATTGAGGCTAACATGAAGAAACTTCTTATAGACAAACGCAATTAGCGGATTTTTCTCCAAATAAACCAATCGTTCATACTAATTTTGATATTTATTTCAGGTAAATCATTAATAATGTGAGATTTTTCTAAACGGGTTAAATACATATATTCACTCAAGATTTTAAGCATATGGATAATATAATAAATGGAAATTAATCAAATGTGATGTGTATTCATTGAAATGCAAATTTCTTAAAAACGTCTTTAGAGAAAAGAAGAGAAGTTCTTAATTAATAGTTTAGGCTACTAAGCGCTTGTCTTCTAAATTGACGTTTTTTAATAGAAATATTTCTAATATGTTTTATACTATCAAATATTTACATTATTAGTGCAAACCCTAATTGGCTATAATTTTGTAGCATAATGTTATACAAAAAAAAATTAGGGCATTAAATACTTTTCTAATAAAGGTAAACGGGTTTTTGACTTTAATATTTTCACATAATAAATTGGTAGTAACTTTCTTAAAATATACAAGATCTATTTTCCTTTAATTCGTCCGCATTACATTTCGCTTAAATCTGACTTTGGATCTAATTCTCCAGAAATTGACCGTTTTTTAAAGCAACATCAATGCTAACCAGCAACAATAATGCAAAATTGACCCAGGAATTAGTACAAATTAATTCTACTATAATCGCTCGGCAATAGCATAAATAAGACATGCAACTTAAAACTACAAAATGAACAAACTAACAATAAAAGCAATCCTTCTCTCAGAGAACTTTATATTTACAACCCCTCGTTTTACACACTGTAGCGTTGTAAATTATGCATTCAATCAGCAACAAACAAGTCTTAATTTTAGACAAATGCTTCGATTAAATATAAGTGAAAATTTGCAATTAATTTGTTTCTTCGTGATTATACAAATAATTATCAAATTGAGTTGATTGAAAAATCATTATTACTAAGAGATCTTCTTTTTAATAGACAACACAATATAATCTTATTCAAAAATGCCCTTCTAAATGATTACGCTGGGTCTTTGTGAAATCTTACTGCGAAACATAAAATTTTCATTCGTCGTACTACAAATAGCTATAAGGGAACTCGTACCTGACTCTTCTAAAAAATTGTCAATGTGACAAATTTACAGAGATGAATACTTCCCCTGATATATTCCCATTATCTCTTTTTATTAAAAAAAATGGTGGGGAATAGGTGAAAAAAGAGGGAATATGAGGAAAACATATTGTTAAATTTGAAATTCACTTAAAAAACGTCAAATTTAAAACACAGTAGAATATTATCTTAATTAAATTAAATTCACTTTCCAGCTTTTGAAATTGGATTTCAATTGAACACACATATCTCGTTCGATCAAATGCCTGAAAAATAACCTTATAACACTTACCAAATTTTAAGACTATTACCAAATCATTCTCATTCAATTTTTGAAACCAAGATCTTAGGGAAAAAGTTTCTCTTTTAACCGGAGTTAAATCTTAATTTGGTTGAAACATTCTTAAGGAAAAAGCTACAATATTTATGTTATATATATGACCACCGTCCAACAATTTACTTAACTTAAGGGCTAATTGAAAATATAAATATATAGTTAACAACTCATACATTGAAATCGAAAAAAAATACATTAAAATGCAAGAACTAATATCACCATTTCTCCTCAAGAAACATCAATAGGAGAACATACTCTTACGAAAAAAACAAAACGCAATACTGACATGTCTTAGAGACAATTATACTCTCAAATAATTATTAGTTTTTATTAAAATTTTTAATGAAAAAGGGAAAATAAATTCGGTACTTTTTATCATACGGTAATAATATGCCAGCTTTATTAAAAGAAGCAAAATTTCACAATATTTGTGTTTTTAGCGAGAAGTACTCGGTACAACCATTTGTTAATACACGGCAAGTAAATAATAAGGTTCTCAATATAGTTGATGAAAACTGTCCTTCTAATCAAACCAAGAAAACAAATACATAAAACAGACATAATAAAAATTATGTAATAATAAAAACATATAAATAAAAACAAAAAAACCTTTTAAGACACCTAAACTATTATCATCACCTCACTGCACTTTAAATGATCATTCCACATATTACATCAAAGTCTAACACCATCATTCACATTCAGAAAAATACCTCTTAAAAAACAGATACACTGAAAATTTATATTCTATATTAATCAACACATGTTAGAACAATATCACTTGGTACTACACCTCTTTAAAGCTAATGTTCTACAGTTTTAGTTTTTAGTAACTCGTTGGTATTTATACAAATGTTAAGAAAGCTTTGAAAAAAAGACAGTAATGTTGATTTGATAGGGAAGTTTAATTTTCGTTATTTGTCTATTAAAAAAAAACATGTCGAATCCTTTCAAAATCAACCAGCACACAACTATGACATGAAATAATTTTGTGAAATCTTGTATTTAAATTCCAAATACGTTTTAGACATAGATGCGTTAAATTATTCAATAATAAGACTGAGAAAAATTTCACTCGCTTCATATATACACAAAATAGTGTCTGAGCCCAATCCTACTACCGATATTTCGTTCCTTCTCTCACCATCTTCAATTCAACATCCACCGCCTCTTTAATAGAGCACATTTTTTAATATTTATTTGGAATAGTTTTTTGAGAAAACCCTGTTCGTGCTCACAATAACAATCTTAAATTTAATCTCATCTACAACATTACGTGTGAACACATTCATTTTCTCAAATGCTGAAATACTCTGGCTATAAAACTTCAAATTATTCATTTTATAATCTAATTCATCAAATTAATAATTTCAATAAGGGTATAACGTGCAATTAAAAGAGGTACGATTTTCTCCTAAATCGCTACTTTTAAAGAGCAGCATCATATTATTTAATAACATTTGTGAAAATTACTCTTCGCGGAGGTTTTGCAAATTGTGACATCTATATAATAACTTCGAGGAGAGTTATTTAACGGAAGTGATTTTCCGAGCTATCTTTAGATAAATAATCTAACGTTAGATGATTGAAATAATTGCCAAAATTCTAAATCACAGACTTATATGCTTAGCAATTCTTAATAAATTGTTTTATTCAATTGTGCTCACACATTTCAACACCACGTGTATTTTGCACACGTCACTATCCTTTAATAAATATGAAATTATCGAAATTAAAGATAGGGTTGATGCTATCCCATTAATATATCAGGAATCAAATTAGTTCTTGATTCTGAATATAAAACAACACATGAATATACTTTTTTACAATGCAACAAAGTAACTTCACTACTTCCCTAAAAATTATTATACGCAACACTTATTGCCACAGTCAATTTTTTTAGAAACAAATTGCTTTTCTCAAACGTTCACAAACTAAATATATATATAATTATTTCGTCAGTTAGATTCTTCTTAATATAGTAGCTCTTATTTTTTTCGATGTCAATCTGGAACATGTTCGATATAGCAAACTATGTTATATTATCTTAAAATGTGCTTTGGAATGGTACATAAATATAACTACACGTAGAATATAAGAAGTTTTTTACTCGATTTTTCAAAAATTTAGATATTTTTTCACGCATTTGAAAAAAAAGACAAAGCAAAGTAATTGTTACCATGAATGTAATGTTTTCAAATTGTGCTATTTGATAAAGTTATAGACGAAATAAGCTTTCATATTTCAACACAAGCAGCCGGAGATAAAAAGTGTCTCAGAGACGTTACAAATTATTTTATTAATAGATTTTTACATATTGCTGCTCTTTATATAACTATTGTATTAAAAAACTATTAATAAGAGATGAACTGTCTTCAATATTATGGTCTTTTCGATATCATAACGCAAAGAATAAAATTTCATAATAGTTAGTAGAAAAAGTCCAAAGTATATTAAATAAAATTAAAATAACATCTGACGCCTGCTCTAGCTTAATTTCTTAAAAATTTTCACACATTACGAAAATTGAGCTCTTAAAAGTTACGATTTTTCCTAAACTTCCAACATTTGAATTATTTGGTAAAATCTTAAATTGAGTTTTTAAACTGGTATTTATGCTAGGCATTTTGGAAAAAAAATAATTGTTTTCGATTGCAAATGCAATTCAAAAAGCTCGAAAGTGAATATTATTAATAGTTTTAGATGTCTAATTGACGTTTTTTAATGAAATTTCAAATATTTGTTTTTTACTATACCAAATATTTCATTAGTTTTGAAAAACCTGTTTAATAAAAAAAATTTAACTTTCTAAAAAAATTTACGCTTTTTCTTACATTTTTCACATTACAAATTATAGGAACTCTCTAAAATTACGCTGTTTCCTAAATTTTCACATTTAAAATGTAAATCTGTAAATCTTAAAATTTGAGTTTTTAACACGGTATTTTCTGCATTTGCAAAAATAATGTGTGCATTGAAATGCAATTTCAAAAATAAGAAAATTAAGAGAATTTATTAATTGTTTTAGCTGTTCTAAATTGAAATTTGTCGTTCTATTAAATAAATTTTCAAATATTTAATAATATCTTTTACAGAATATTGAATGATAATTTGAAACCTGTTTTAAATAACAAATCTTTAACTTCATAACCAATTACGCTTTTGCATTTACAATTTCACCGTTACAAATTATAGTAACTCTTAAAGGGTACGATTTTCCAAAATTTATCACACATTTTGAAAATTACATACAATTTTAATGAGTTTTTAACGGTATTTTACAGCATTTGAAAAAAAATAATGTTTCATGAAATGCTATTTCAAAAAGCAGAAAAAGTGGAATTTATTAATAGTTTAGGTGTCTTTAATTGACGTTTTTTCTAATGAATTTCAACATATTTGTTTTTTATTTACAAATATTTCATTAGTTGTGAGAAACCTGTTTTAATAAAAAATTATAATTTTCTAAAATTAACCTTTTGCTATCAAATTGTGAACATTGCGAAATTATGACTCTCGAGAGTCTAAGATATTTATCTTTCAAAACAATTATGAAATTTTTATGTAAGATTTTAAGTTTTAGTTTTTCCCGGTGATATTCAGATGGGAGATAAATAATGTGTTTTCAATAGAAATGCAATTTTCAAACTGCTGTAGCAATATGTTCTATTAATAGTTTTAGAAGTCTTAAATTGACGTTTTACATGAAGTTTCAATATTTTGTTTTATATACAATATTTCAATTAGTTTTGAAAACCTTGTTTTAATAAAAAAATTTAACTCTAAAATTACGCTTTTTTCTTACATTCTCACATTACAAATTTAGGAACTTCTTAAAAAGACGGATTTTTTTCCTAAATTTCAACATTTTGAAATCCTATTGTGAATAGTTAAAATTGGAGTTTTTAACGGAATTTTTTCAGCCATTTTGAAAAATCAAAAGTTGCATTAAAATGCAATTTCAAATAACAGATAAAGAAATTTACATAATTGTTTATTACGGTTTTAAATTGAGCGTCTTTTAATGAAATTTCAATATTTGCTTTCTTTTATATACCAAAATATTTCCATTAGTTGTGGAAAACCTGTTTAATAAACAAATTTTAACTTCTAAAAAAATTACGCTTTTGCTTAAATTTTTCACATTATTAAAATTTTAGAACTCTTAAAAGTAACGATTTTTTCCTAATTTCAACATTTGAAATTATTTGCTAAATTCTTAAAATTTGAGTTTTTAACGGTATTTCAGCATTTGAAAAATAATGGGTTTCATTGAATTGCCAATTTCAAAAAGCAGAAAGAGAATTTATTTAATTGTTTTAGGTGTTGTCTTAAATTGAGTTTATTAATGAAATTTCAATATTTGTTTATATAATACCAAATTTTTATGAGTTGTGCAGACAAATTTAATAAAACAATTTGTAACTTCCTAAATTACGCTTTTTCTAAAAATTTTACACATTAACAAATTTAGAACTCTTAAAAGTACGATTCTATCACCTAAATTTCAAATTTTGAAATTATATTATTACAATTCTTTAAAATTTGAATTCTTAACGGTATTTCAGCATTTGAAAAAATAATGGGTTGCATTGAAATGCAAATTTCAAAAAGCAGAAAAGAGAATTTATTAATTGTTTTAGGGTGTCTTAAATTGACGTTTTTATTGAAATTTCAAATTTCATCATTTGTTTTTATATACCAAATATCTAATAAGTTGTGGAAAACCTGTTTTAATAAAAACATTTATTAAACTTCTAAAATTACGCTTATTGCTTAATATTATTCACATTACAAATTAGAACTTTTAAAAAGTACGAATTTTTCCTAAATTTCAACATTTTGAAATTAATTTGGTAATTCTTAAAAAATGAGTTATTTAACGGTATTTTCAGCATTTGAAAAAATAAATGTGTTTTACATATGAAAATGCAATTTCAAAAAGCAGAAAAGCGCAATTATTAATAGTTTTTGGTGTGTCAGTTAAAATTTGGACGGTTATTTAAGAAATTTCAATATTTCGGTTTTTATATACAAATCATATTCATTAGTTGTGAAACAGTTTTATAAAACATTTTAATATCTAAATTACGCTTTTTTTTAAATCTTCACATTACGAATTTAGAACTTCTAAAAGTACGATTTTTCCTAAAGTTTCACTTTGAAGATTATTTGGGTAAATCTTAAGAAATTGAGTTTCTTAACGGTGATTTCAGCAGTTGAAAAAAAAATAAATGTGTTTCATTGAAATGCAATTTTCCAAAAGCTGAAAAGGCGAATTTATTATCAGTTTTAGATGTCTTAAATTGACGTTTTTTATAATGAAATTTCAATATTTGTCTTTTGGAATACCAAATTTTCATTAGTTCACATACCTATTTTAGAAAGAACATTAACTTCTAGAATTACGCTTTTTTTACAATTTTCACATTACAAATTTTTAGGAACTCTTTAAAAGGTACGATTTTTCCTAATGTTCAACATTTGAAATTATTTGTGTGAATCTTAAAATTGAGTTTTCTAGCACAGGTATTTATAGCATTTGAAAGTAAACTACCATTATTTTAAATATCCAAGTTACGTAATAACTATGTTGAGAATTTATTAAGTTTGTTAAATGTGTAATAAACTGATTTTCTTCTAAAGATACTATCTCAACCACTTCTGTTTATATACCAAATATGTCATTACTTGGTTTGAAAACCTGTTTTAATAACAAATTTTAATTCTTTAAAATTAAAAATTTCCAGATAAAATTTTTCACGTTAAAATTTAGAACTCTTAAAAGTAACGATTTTTTCCTAAAATTTCAACATTTGAAAAATTATTTTAAGGTAATTTTATGAGACGTTTAAACGTTATTCTTCAGCATTTGAAAAAACTAATGTGTTTCATGAAATGCTATTTCAAAAGCAGAAAAGGAAATTATTAATAATTTTAGGTGTCTGTAAATTGACGTATTTTGAATGAAATTTCAATATTTGCTTTTTTATATACAAATATTATCATTTTGCAGTGAACTGTTTTAATAAAAAATTTATAATTCCTAAAATTCGCTTTTCCTTAAATTTTCACATTACAAACTTTAGAACTCTTAAAAAGTACGATTTTCCCTAATTTTCAACATTTGAATTATTTGGTAAATCTTAAATTGAGTTTTAAACGGTATCATTTTCAGCATTATGAAAAAAATAATGTGTTTCATTGAAATGCCAATTTTAGTTTCAGAGAAAAGATGAATTATTAATTTAGTTTAGATGTTAAATTGACGTTTTTTAATGAAATTTCAATATTTGTTTTTATATACCAAATATTTCATTAGTTGTGAAAACCTGTTTTAATAAAAAATTTTAACTTCTAAAATTACGCTTTTTCTTAAATTTTCACATTACAAATTTAGAACTCTTAAAAGTACGATTTTTCCTAGAATTTCAACATTTGAAATTATTTAGCAAATAAAATTTTAAAATTGATTTTTTAACGTTTTATTTTCAGCATTTGAACAAAATAATGTGTTTCATTGAAAATGCAATTTCAAAATACAGATAAGAGAATTTAATAATTGTTTTAGGTGTTCTTAAATTGACGTCTTTTTAATGAAACTTTCAATATTTGTTTTTATATAACCAAAATAGTTCGGTAAGTGGTGAAAACCTGTCTTAATAACAAATTTTTAACTTCTAAAATAAAGACTTTTGCTTAAATTTTCACGTTACAAAATTAGAACTCTCTTAAAAGTACGATTTTCATAAATTTCAACAATTGAAATTATTTTAATCTTAAAATTGGTTTTTAACGGTATTTTAGATTTTGAAAAAAATACTGTGTATTCAATTGAAATGCAATTTCAAAACAGCAGAAAAGAGATTTATTAATTGTTTATAGTGTCTTAAATTGACGTATTGTAATGAAATTTCAATATTTGTTTTTATATACCAAATATTTCATTAGTTGTGAAAACCTGTTTTAATAAAAAATTTTAACTTCTAAAAATTACGCTTTTTCTAAAATTTTTCAATACAAATTAACAACTTCTTAAAATTACGCATTTATCAAAATTTTCAACATTTTTGAAAATATATTTATTAAACTCTTAAAATTGAGTTATCAAGCGTATTTTCAGCATTTGAACAAAATAATGTGTTTCATTGAAATTGCAATTTCAAAAAGCAAAAGAGAATTTATTAATGTTTTAGGTGTCTTTAAATTGACGTTTTTTTAATGAAATTTCAATATTTGTTAGTATATACCAAATATTTCGATTAGATTGTGAAAACCTTGTTTTTTAATAAAAAACATTTTAACTTCTAAAATTTACGCTTTTGCTTAATTTAATTTCGACATTACAACAAATTAGAATAACTGCTATAAAGTGAACCGAGATTTTCCTTAATTTACAACATCATTATTAATATTTGGTATTTCTTAAAAATTGAGTTTTTAACGTTATTTTTCAGCATTTGAAAAAAATAATGTGTTCTAAAATTAAGCAATTTTAAAAGCCAGAAAAGCGAATTTTGAATTAATTAGTTTTATGTGTCTTAATTGACGTTTTTAATGAATCTTCAATAATTTGTTTTTATATACCAATATTTCATTATAGTTGTGAAAACCAGTTTAATAAAAATTTAACTTTCTTAATCTACCTTATATCTTTAAATTTTCACATTACGAATTTAGATAGAACTCTTAAAAAAGTACGATTTATTTAAATTTCCACATTTTCAAATGATCCTTGGTAAGTATCAAAATATGAGTTTTTAATGGTTATATTTTGGATTTTAAACATAATTTTTTTTCATTGAAATGCAATTTAAAAAGCTGAAAGGTGATCGAAATATTTATAGTTTTAGATGTCTAAATTGACGTTTTTTAATGAAATTTCGAAATTTGTTTTTTTTCATACCAAATATTTCATTAGTTTGAAAAACCTGATTTTAATAAGAACAAAAACTTAACTTCTAAAAAATTACGCTTTTTTTACAATTTTCACATTACAAATTATATATTCTTTAAAAAGTACGATTTTTTCCAAAATTTCAACATTGAAATTATTTGGTGAATCTATAAAAATTGAGTTTTTAACGGATATTTTTTGGCAAATTTGGAAAAAATAATGTGTAGCATTGAAATGCAATTTCAACAACACGCCCCTAAGATTATTTATTAATTATTTTTAGATATCTATTAAATATTGTAACACGCAACTAATAGGTATTCTAGTTTTTATATACCAAATATGTCATAGTTATGAAAACCAGATATTTAATAACAAATTTTAACTTTCTAATTACGCTTTGCTCTTAAATTTTCACGTTACAATTTAGAACTCTTAAAAGTTACGATTTTCCTAAATTTTCAACATTTGAAATTATTTGTAATTTCTTAAAATTGAGTTTATCAACGGTTATTTTCAGCATTTTGAAAAATAATGTGTTCCTTGAAATGCTATTTCAAAAAGCAGAGAAAAAGTGAATTAATTAATAGTTATTAACGGTGTCCGTAGATAATCATTTTTTAATGGAAATTTCCAATATTTTCAGAAATCGGTAATTATTATCAATTATTTAGTGCAAAACCTGTTTATAAAAAAAATTGATAATTTTAAAAATTACGCTTTTTCTTACAATTTTCACATTACAATTTAGAACTCTTAAAAGAAATTTTTCCTATATTTCAACATATTGAAATTATTTGGCTGAAAATCTTAAAAATCTGATTTTTCAAGTCTAGCTCTAAGACATTTGAAAAAATAATAGTTTCATTGAAATCGCAATTTCAAAAAGCCTGAAAAAAGGTGAAATTTAAGTATAATAGTTATTAGAGTCTTAAAATTGACGTTTTTTAATGAATTTCAATATTCTGTTTTTAATATACCAAATTATTTCATTAGTTGTGAAAAAATTTAAAGTAATTTAAAATTAAAAAAAATTTAACTTCTAAATAACGCTTTTTCTCCTACATTTTACATTACTTTTTCAGAACTCTTAAAAGTACGATTTTTCCTAAATTTCAAAATTTGAAATTTATTTAGGCTGAAAATCTTAAAATTGAGTTAGGTCTCTCTCTAT
>JABUQX010074726.1:15000-19123 GCA_015478945.1 Trachelipus rathkii | reverse complement strand
ACAGTAAAGAACAAGGTATAGTCATAATGGGTGATTTTAATTTTCCAGGCATTCAATGGAATTCCTTGTCTTATATGGACCATAGTAGTTCTGTATTTAAAATTGTATACTAGATAACTTTTTGAGCCAGATGGTCCATGAGCCCACAAGACACGATGCACTGTTGGACTTAATATTAACTAACAATGAAAGTATGGTGGATGAGGTTAAAGTTAAGGAGAATTTAGAACTTAGTGACCATAATATAATTAGATTTAATATGAATGTGATATCTGGGCCCAAATTGCAAGTTAATAAAGAAAAGATCATAGATTTCTGAAATGGCGATTTTATCAAATTTCGAGACATGCTTAGTACAACTGACTGGGATAAAGAGTTTAAAGACCAAAACTGTTTTATCATGTGGGAACATTTTAAGCAAATTTTAATGGATATTCAGTCAGTATGTTTTAAAGATAAACCCATTAGGGTGACAAAGAGAAAACCTGTTTGGTGGAATAGGGAGATAAGAGTGAAAATTAATGAAAAGCGTAGATGGTTTTAAAATATTCAAGGGTAGTAATACGGAGGAAGATTTAAAAAATTATAGGAAAAATAGAAACTAACTTACCAGTCAAAAAGAAAGGCGTAGGGAGAGGCAGAATTTTCATTTAGCAAGGAAATAGTAATAAGACCCGAAGATTTTTTTAATTTTTATAAATTTAAAAGTGAGAATAGGACAATTGGTCCAATTAAAATTGATGAAAATTTAGTAAGTTCAGATAAGGAGTTGGTCAACATTTTCAATGCTTATTTTGCCTCAGTGTTTACTGAGGAAAGATTAGATAATAGTTTGGAGACTAATAGTTCTTGTATGCATGCTACAAGTAGACTTACAGAATTTGAATTTAATGTAAAAGATATTAAACGTTTACTAGACCATATTGATCCAAGTAAAGCTGCAGGCCCTGATGGTATATATGGTAGAATTCTGAAAGGAGGTGTACCAGCATTACAGAAGGCACTGTATTTGATTTTTTAAGCGATCTATAACATTTGGTTAGGTACCAGATGACTGGAAAATAGCATATGTTGTTCCTATTTATAAGAAAGGTATTAAGGAAGGAAGATTGGGAAATTATAGGCCAGTTAGGCTTAACATCCCTGGATTGAAAGGTCTGGAAAAGTTCTGGAAAGGTCATATAGAGAAAATTTAGAAAGATACAAGTATTGTATGACTCCCACACGGTTTCAGAAAGGGTTAGTTCATGTAGACAAACCTTTTAGAATTTTATGGAATACATTACTGACTTTATTAACCGAGGAGATCCAGTTGATATCATAATATTTAGACTTTAGCAAAGCTTTTGATAAGGTTCCCCACATAAGGCTGATGAAGAAGTTATTGCAATGTGGTTTAGGTGGAGTGGTACATGGTTGGATTAAAGAGTGGTTGTGGAACAGAAGCAGTGTGTGTACAACTTAATGGTAATAAATCATCATGGAAAATAGTGAAGACTGGTGTGTCCCACAGGGTTCAGTGCTGGGGCCATTATTGTTCCTCATATATATAAATGAATTTAGACCAGGGACTTTAAATGTAAGGTTTGCTAAGTTTGCAGATGATACCAAAGTGGCCACCACAGTTAGGGAATAGTGAAGGATGTATAAAGATTCAAAATGATCCTGAAAAAACTTCTTGGGTGGGCAGATAAGTGGCAAATGAATTTTCAAATAGTAAAAAGTGTAAGGTTCTTCACCTAGGTTACTCAAATAAAAGTTTTAACTACGATATGAATGGGGATTGGCTTGAGTCTGTGGACCAAGAAAAAGATTTAGGTGTGATTATAAGCAGTAATTTTGAAGTGCTAATCAGTGTTGGAAGCAAGGAATTTAAAGCTAATAAGATGCTGGGGCCATAATAAATCGCAATGTTGTTTTCAAGAGCAGGAAGTTATAAGTAAACTTTATAATAGCTATGTTAGGCCAGTATTAGAGTATGTGCACAGTTGGGGCCCCTATTTAAAAGAAAGGACTTAATATGCTAGAGAGAGTAGCAGCGTAGAGGCAACTAGATTATTTTCTGGGTTTGAGGGTAAGAGCTATGAGAGGCTAAAGGAGTTAGGAATTTTTCTGTAGAAAGGCGATTCTTAGAGGGGACATGATACAAGTTTACAAAATATTTACATCTATTGATAATACAGAGCCAATTAAATTTCTTCATAGTTAGAGCACGGACGAAGGACCAGGGGGCATAAAAAAGAAAATTAAGAAGGAAAAGCATGCCATCTTGAATTATAAAAAAGAATCATTTTAGTTAATAGGTAGTTAATTTGAATGGTGTTGCCACCAAGGTGTGTGAGTGCTAATTCGATTGCAACATTAAGAAAGGTTGGATAGGTATATGGATGGGTGCGGTATCATATAGTATATTCTAGACGAGGCCCAAATTGGCGAGGCTTTTAATTACAGTAGTTTATAATATTAGATTGCATGTGTGACCATAATAATTGTTAAGGCATGTGGATGGTTTGGGTATCATATATCATTTTTTTTTTCTTCTTTTTTGACTAAGCCAAATTGGTGGATTTTTAGTTACAATAATTTGACAAGCCCTAGGGTGCTTTGTGGATTTGCATGAGCATGATTGTTAGTGAGTTGACTGGGACTGTCTCGATAGGCCCTTGTGGCTTCTTACTGTCTCTATATTTCTAATGTTCTAATGTTCTAATATGTTGACATTTTAGATATAGCCTAATATAAAGATCCATTTTCCAAAAAAAAAAATCAAATCAAATTTTTAAAATTAAACATTAATATTGCATATATGGCTAAATTAATTTTGAATGGAACTTTCATATTATTTTATCAAAGAAATAAGTTGACTTTCTGGTTACTCCCCTGATAATTTATATTGTTCTGGTGTTAAACAAAGCTTTAGCAATCATTTATTTCATTTTTATATATGAGTTTTTAATTAGGCATTATCAGAAAAGTAAATTTATTAATATATATATATTATATATATATATATATATATATATATATATATATATTATATATATTATATATATATAATAATGTATATATTACTATAATAATAATATTAATAAATATATATATATATCAATATCCTATGATGAGGCTTTAAATAAAATTGCACAAAGAACTCAAATGGATATACATGTGAGGTTTGAAGACTTAACTACTGGTCTAATAACCACTCGTTATCTTACTTCTCAGTTCCTTACCGACACTCGAGCTGAGAATCTTTAGGAAAATCTCAAGCAGGGGCTTGGGTCAGCTGTTGACCTCATTAAAGTGACAAGTATTTCAATGGATGGACCTAATGTCAACTTGAAAATGTTGTCTTTGTTGAAAGCAGAATTAAATACCTGTCCCGAAGCTCCAAGATTGATTGAATTTGGAAGTTGCTCTTTGCATATTGTCCATGGAGCTCTCAAAACTGGTCATAAAGCTACAAAGTGGGATTTATTAGAATACTTAAGGGCTTCTTATTATTTATTTAACGATTTTCCAACTAGAAGGGGAACATTCATGAAAATAACAGGCTCTGAAGAGTTTCCTGCTAAATTTTGTTTGACAAGATGGGTTGAAAATGTAAATGCCACAACAACAGCCATTCCATTGCTTCCAAGACTTCGAAAGTACGTGGAAGAAGTTGGAGAATTGAAAAATTCAAAAGTGTTTGGAAAGGTGAAATCATATTTAAAGGATCCATTATTACATGCAAAGTTGGGGTTTTTCCAAGCAGTAGCTCGTCAGTTGGAAGGATTTCTATTGAAGTTTCAGCGTGAAGACCCATTGACACCCTTCTTGTATGATGATCTCTGTCACTTAGTTAAAACTTTAATGAAAAGAATTCTAAAACCGGACATTTATTGTTCAGACGTCAAAGTTTTAATGAAAATTAACTTTAAAGATAAAAAAAAATTCATAAATGCAGAAAATATGGACCTGTATCATACAGCAAAAGAGGGAATTAGGAATGCACCTCGTAGGCTGCAAACTCCAGAAATTTTAAAATTTAGAGAAGATTGTATGTTATTCTTGCAAATACTTATCCAGAAGTTAGTAGAAAGAAGTCCTCTTACATATTCCATCACAAAGACATTAAGTTGTT
>JABUQX010074726.1:0-10000 GCA_015478945.1 Trachelipus rathkii | reverse complement strand
CCGAAACTATTTCCAACTGAGGATTCACTTACTTACTTTATTCCTCCTCAAACGGATGGCAAACAACAAAAGAGAGCCAAAGGAAAGCTCATCGAGAGATACAGAAATATGAGAAGAAAGTTTCGAAAACTGGGCTTACATTCTCAGCATATTTCTAAGAGTGTGGCTAAAAAATCTAAAACCAGTATTTTATTGCATGAAGGTAAAATATGAAGTCTTATGTTGTAGTGTTAACCAAATTTTTTGAACTTTAATACATTATTACACAGATAAGTAGTCATCTATGATAAAGCATTAAAATAATCAATTTGAAAATTATAACAGCTTTTGCAAAAATTTTAGGTGAATCCTTATCAGAGGAAGAATTTTTTGAAAAGCAGCAGTGGCTTAGGTTTAACAAAGAACCTTGGGAACAAGTAGAAAAATTGTGGAATGAAACTTCAGATAAGAGAATATCTGATATCCACCTTAAAGAGGAAGCTACAATACATAGTACTTTTCTTGATTGGCCAATATTAGAAAACACCAATGGACATCAATATTTAGTAGTATATTTATATATATATATATATATATATATATATATATATTATATATATATTTATATATAATATATATAATATATATTATATATATATATATATTAATTATTATTTCTATTTTATTTTTATTTTAAAATTTGTACATCAGTTACACAAACACTGTTTACCTGCCATCTGGACTGCACAACCCATAACAGGGTAACTACTAGTAAAACGAGAGTATCAAAAGTTTTCAATGGTTACAGAGAATGTAAAACTTGTAGTTTAGTAGCGAAAATGAAAATGTCATTACTGTTAAATATTGAAGACCGCTAATATATAAGAATGTCGTTTATAGGTAGTACTGAATAAAGACCAGAAAAATACCACATCTAAGTGGAGTTAGTTTGTCATATACAACCAAAATGTGGAAGATGGATTGTGAAAAAAAGGTTGCAAAATTGACAAGTAGGTGGCTTGGTTTTGAACATGTAATGTTCATGTGTGAGTTTGATGTGGCTAATGCAGAGGCGAGCTTGAACCACTTTATGGTAGCGGTTTTTCGGTTTTGTGCCCAAACGCCACTCCGATTTCTAGTTTCACACAGTTTATCCTAATCCTAGCTTACCTTTCAGTTTATCCCCTCTGTGATCACTACACCAACGTTCCTGCCATTGTTCCTTTGGTGGGGTAAGTATTAGTTGGTCGCCAACCCAACTACCACACGTACACAAGGAGACAGAAGCTAAGACATAGACAGGAAGCATGAAAAAATGAGGGGACAGAAAAAGGCTAAAGTTCCATATGCCACGAAGACATAAAAGTATTGAGGCCCTGGGGGACGCAAGAAAACCACATGTTGCATAATTCGGGTTCTTAAAGTGTTAGTTGTGTATCCAACATAAGAGGAATTACATCCTACTTCTTTGCAATTAAATTGATATACAACATAACTTTTGTAATCCTCCGAACAATGACCACGGGTACTAAAGTATGAGGACACTCGTCTCGGCGTGTAATAGCTTCTTTTCAGACTTAACATGTTCCTTTACAATTATGTTAAATTTTTGTTCTTCTCTAGAAAAGTTTGTCAAATTTAATGATTTAAAATAGAAAGCTATTTGCTTTCCATGTCAAGTGAATTTTTATTTCGAGTTAAAATGTTATTTATAGTTCTTTTATAACTTTTTCTATTTTAAATTGAGGGTACCCATTATTAATTAAGTTTTTCGTTATTCTTATCACCTCTTTGTTAAAGAGTCGTCACGTTGAAGTTATTTTATAGGCTCTGTGGATTAGGGTTTTAATAATTAATAGTTTATACCTTTCGAGTATATTAGAATCATAATTTGTGTATAAACATTTACCTGTACATTAAACATTTACTTCTCTTTCGGCTCTACCATTTATAAAACAAAGTAAAACATTCTAGGAATGCCAGGTCTTTTTATTTTTAACATCTTCATAAGTGAAGCTTCTAGGAAGTTTATTATTATATTATTATTATTATTATTATTATGATTATTATTATTATTATTACTTTCATTTCAATTATCATTATTCTTATCATTATTCTTTTCTTCATTAATTATTATTATTATTATTAAGTATATGATTTTACTTTCTAATCACTTTGAAACAAGATTAACTGATTAATTTATTGTGGCTTGTTTTATAATTAGATTTATATACTTATACATGTTTTCCGAAACTGTGAAATATATTTGTTTGTGATGTGTTGCTCCTGCATCTTTGTCTTTACGGTACTTTACCGTATAGCATTTGGAGATTTGATTCTTTGTGGTATATTTTTTTATTCTCAAAAGCAAGCGAAAAAAAATAGTTGAAGGGAATGATCCAATATTGGAGATTTTGGGACCCCATTTTAGCCCCCATGTAAAAATGGACATAAAATTCTTAATTTTCAGACAATTTTGATGGGGATAAGAGCAAACCGCAGCTTTTTTTGATCTCTAAAACATCATTTTCGTGTTTTTTTTTTTAGGTGTCTGTAGTCATTGTTTTGGCATTTTCATTTTTTCAGAACCATTTTTCTTGACATTTTTTCTTATCAACTTCTACAATTTTTTTGAAATTAATTCAAACTTGAAATATGCATAGATGGGTCCATTACGCACAAAAGTCACGAATTAGTTTTTTGATTTTTTGAAAATTGTGCTCAGCAATGTCGAAATTCAAAACAACCTACTTTTGTTTTTTTTTGTTTTTTTAATAGATCCTGAGCACAATTTTAAAAAAACCAAAAAACTAATTCTTGACATTTGTGCGCAATGGACCCATCTATGCATATTTCAAGTTTGAAGTAATTTCGAATAATAATTGTAGAAGTTGATACGAAAAAATGTCAAAAAAAGTGGTTCTGAAAAAATGAAAATGCCAAAACAATGACTACAGATACCTAAAAACACTCGAAAATGACGTTTTAGAGGTCAGAAAAAGCTGCGGTTTGCTTCTTCCCCAACAAAATTGTCTGAAATTTATTAAGAATTTTATGTCCATTTTTAGGTGGGGCTAAAATGGTGTCCCAAAATCTCCAATATTGGATCATCCCCTGAAACAAAAAAATGTTTTACTGTACCTGTAAGCACTAAGCTGAGGCAGACTCGAAATTTTGAATTTTACTGCTGGAGTCGGAGTCGGAGTCGAAATTTTTTGTTTGAGTGGAGTCGGAGTCGAAAATTTTTTTTTAAGTTGAGTCGGAGTCGGAGTCTAAAATTTTTGTTTAAGTGAAGTCGGAGTCAGAGTTGAAAATCCAAATTTGAATTTAAGGAGTCGGAGTCGCGGAGTCAAAAAATTTATTTTACGACTCCGCAGCCCTGCTTACCACAGACCGTTCCCAATCCTCACTACACCCTATAGCTCTTCTAAATAACACCCCCCTTCCACTTAATAAAACTCCAAAAATTTTAGGCCTTACATATGAGACACATCTGACATTCACCCCACATATGGAACAAATTACATCTTCCACCATACGTAAACTAAACACTCTCCGAACACTTTCCCAACATGATTTTAGCGACAGAAAACACACACTTATCACCACATATAAACAAACAACTTCACAGAACAACATTAAACTATGCTTCCCCTGGATGGTTCCCAGCAATAACAAAAGCCAACATAAAAAAAATTAAAAAAAAATTAAAACACCGCCCTTAGAATAATTACTGGTTGTACCAAAACAACCCCCATCCACCATCTACAGAACGAAACCAAAATTCTCCCTATCACTTCCCACTTAGAGATGGTAGGAACACAATTTTACCAGAAAACCTTAAACCCATCCCACCCTTGTCACCAAATATTCAACAACCCCATCCGTCACAGATTAAAACTCCCTCCCTCCTCACCCTCCAAACTCTATAATGACATATATAACATCATTCCCCCCCCTCCCCCAACAAAACTTGGCTCTCTCATATACATACCCATCTCACTAGCATTCAGCTACAAAATCGCCCTAACAACAAAATTTTAAAATCCCAACCACCAAAAATTTCTCCTGCTGAAAACTCACTATCCAGAAGAGACCAAGTTAATCTCGCTAGGTGCAGATCAGGACACCACCCAAAACTATTACATTATAAATTTAAATTTAAACTAGATAACGTCACTTCCCCCACATGTACTAGATGCCATAACCACCCAGATACAGTAAAGAACCTCCTTCTAAATTGCCCAGCTCTCGACGCCCCCCGAACTGCTTTTCTATCACATCTGTTGAAGACCTGTGGAAACGCCCAAAGGATGCGGCCGGCTTTCTGGAGGCAGTGTGGCCCTCAATTGAGGGGGTCAAGGGGTAAAGGACGTAAGTATATTATATTATATATAATATATATTATATATAATATATTATATATATATATATATATACTATCTTTAAACACAAGAGTATCCATAAGTATACTAGAGTTGGTGTAGGTAGAGATGGTATCGAAGTGAAAAGTATGATTGATTTAGTGTTGGTGAAGAAGGAGATGTTGAAGTATGTGTTGGATATTAAATCAGTTAGGGGTTTAGGAATGGGATTATCGGATCATTACTATTGTATCTATTGGTTAAAATTAAATTAGTGGGGGCTTGGATGGAGAAGGAAGGTGATGCGGAAGGAAGTGGTAGAATTAAGACGTGAGAACGTAAGTGAACAAGGTATAGGATAAGTATCTAAGAACCTCGAAGTAAATCAGTCGAAATGTGAACAAGTTGAACTGAACAAATCTGGGAGCAAATGAAGAAAGCAGTGTTAGCAGTGCAAAGGGAAGTATGTGGAGTGCCAATAAATAGGAGGTAAGACTGTTAACAGTGCAGTGAGTGGAAGTAAAAAAAGAGCGCTGGTGAATGTATTAAAAGCCATGATGTTTCATAAGAAGATTGTTTTGGAAGATATAAGAGGAAAAAACAGGAATGCTAAAGTGCATACGTCAGGAGGGAAGAAGATTAAAATGAACAGTTTGGAAGGAGATGAGTGAGGACTTACAGGTAATAGGAAGGCTTTTCTGGAAGGGAAGCGAGGGAAGGTTAGAATGAGAATTAAGGGGACCTGTGGTAGACATAAAAGAATAGGGATTGGTTTTGCTTTTTTGTGACTGATGGAGGGATGTGGGGAGCAGAGAGTGTGATAGAACCCTTTGAAATCTTATATATTAAATAGTAATGAAGAGGTGTGATAGTGATGTATGTGGGTTTTGATGGGGCAAGAAGGAATAGTATTTTGGGATGAGGTTATTAGCAAGAGGAAAGGTAATGGTTAGAGTGAGAAAGTTGAAAGATGGTAAATTACTGCAGGTATAGATGAAATTACTGGCTGAAATGATTCAAGACGGAGGCGGAGATATTGTGATTGACTGGATTGGAAGTTGATGTAAATAAAGCGTTTATGGAGGGTAAAGTTCCGAGAGATTGGAGGAGAGCCGTAATAGGTACCCTAATATAAGGGTAAGGGAGATAAAGGGAACTGTCAGGAATTATAGGGAATTAGTTTATTGAGGTTGTAGGGAAGATATATGCAGGTATTTTAGTCGGGAAAGAGTGCGTCGAGTGACTGATGGACTGAATGGTGAAGAACAAGGTGCGTTTAGGAGTGGTAGAGATGTGTGGATCAAATCTTTTACACTGAAACAATGACTGAGAAAATAGGAGAAGAAGAAATAATTGTATTTAGGTTTTAATGGAGATTTTGCAACAGGCGTATGATGGATTAATAGGGAAGCTCTATAGGAGAGGTTGTTAGTAATGATATATGGTGTAGGTGGTAGGCTTCTGAATGGCATCAAAGTATGTATGAAGATAGTGAGGCGTGTGTAGAATAAATGGTGTCCAAAAGTGCTTGGTTTAATATTAATAGTGGCGTGAGGCGGGATGTGTTATGTCTCCTGGTTATTTACTTTGTATATGGATGGGGTTATGAAGAATTAGAGATGGGGGTTTCAGGAAATAGGTAGTTCAAGAATGATGGAGAATGGAGCTGAGTGGTAGAGGGTTCCCTACCTATTATATGCGGATGATTCGTTTTTTGTGATGGTGATCTGAAGAGAGTTTAAGAGATATATAGTAGAGAATTTGTCGGTAGGGTGTAAAGGAATGGTTTGAAACGTTAACAATAGGATAAGAGCAAAGGTTATGGTGTGGTGAGGATAGTCCTCGGTTGTGAAGTTATGTTTAGATGGTGAGCCAGCTGGAGCAGGTGTCTGAGTTAAATATTTGGAGTATATGTTGCATGAAAAGAACCGGATGATGCAGAGTGTAGTAAGGAAGTTCGTGTAATGGTAGGGAAGGTGGCCTAGTGCAATTAAATTCGATATGCGGTGGATGTAAGGGGGACTAGTCATAGAGTCGCTAGGTCATTAATGAGGGTATGTTGATTACCTGTGTTTAAATGTATAAGTAGTGAGACTTATTGGTCTGGAAATAAGAGATATATATCTAAAGTTCAACGTGTTCAAATGGACAACCTTAGGGGCGTATTTAGGTGTGAAAAGATTGATAAAGAGAGAATGAACGTTATTAGAGAGAGATGTGGTGATGAAGAAAGGCGCTAAATAAAGAAAATAAATGAAAGTTGTTGAGATGGTAATTAGAGTCATGTGGAAAGGACATGGATGTTAGTCGGTTTGTTAAGCGATGTATTAGGGCAGAGCTGATGTTTGATCGAGGCTGGGAGACCGAAGAAAAAAATGGATTGAGTCAGTTGAAGGAAATTTGCCTGGAGGAAAGAAATGTGAGTTGGTAGAGGCTGAGAGAAGAGTGGTGATAGGATGAATGCGGGTGTTGTGAGGGGGACGTGGCTTTGGCCACCTGGGTCAAGGAATGAACCTGCACCTGACGATTTACATAGTATTAGTGAGGATCCGTAGCGGTCCCATGAAGCTCTAGGTGGATTTCTGACGGCGACGGGTTTCCGCTAATTGATATATGGGGGGCGGTAGGCTGCGGACTTTTTTTCGACTAGTGTCATGTTCTTCTATTACTTTCTTTTCCGAATGCAATAACGCACCTTACCTCATCTTGGAGAGAGGAGGGAGATACTAATAATAAATAATAATAATAATAATAATTAATATATATAATATAATATATTATATATATTATATATATATATATATATATATATATATATAGTATATATTATTATATATATAATAATATTATATATATATAATATTATATATATATATTATAATATTATATAATATAATATAGTATATAATATATTATTTATAGATAGTATTGATTTTATAACTATGTTTGGAACATCATCTAAATTTTATCTCAAATGGAATTTGAATAAAGAGAGTATTAAACACTTAATGATGAACAGAATCAAACATAAAACATGGATCAACCTTTTGAAAAATATTCACCCTGAAGGTTCAAAAGGTTAGTAGTTTTCTGTTTATTTGTATTATCATTAATGCCTGCATGTGTTATTACGTATTTCAAATTAGTAATTAATCATTAAGTATGAAGTAATGGTCATATTTACATGTGTAAATAATTTTATCATAGTATTTTTGAATGGGTTTTTCACTCCACCATTATTTTTATTTTATAGCTATGAAATCAAATATATGTACGCAAATGTTTTCATTTCAAATATAAGTTATAAGAAAAGGTTCAAGTCGTTTTTAGTGGCATAATTTTAGGAATGGGTGTAAGTCTCCTTCAGTGGCACTCGGTTTTTAGTAGGAATAGACATCCCATTTTTTTTATTCAGAGATGAGGTTGTAGTTGGAATCTTTTATCAAACAATTTTTTTAAATTATAGTGGAAATTGGGCTCGTATAATAAAATGGGGATTTAACAGTTTTGATTTCTTTAATCGTGACTGACATCTCGTGCTAATATTTACATAATGAATTGATAATATCTGGCATTTAAGTTAAAGGAATATTTTGAATAAAGTAGAAATTTATTTATATAAAAAGGGGAAATTGTAAGAAGTTAATGTAGTTATAAAGTTGGATTTGATAATTGTAATGGTAATTTTTCCAGTACGTATTTAGGCAGTGTTATTGCTTATGTTATTTCGAGGATTGATATTTTTGTTTAAATAGCCAAAGTTTTTTAAACCAAATTTGTAAAATCCAGCTATATTTTTTTCTTTCAAAATTTCCCTTTATAGGAGAAGATGCTGTTCTTCTGTATTTATTACCCCTGCTGCTAAAACCCAAAAAAGTCGCACTTCCATCCAAAAAGAATACAAATTGGAAACCTTCGAAAGGTGACATGCAAGAGGCTTTCATGATTCATGCTCTGGTAATTTTATTATTTAGTTTTATATTATACTTTTTACTAAATTAAAAATATATTCCCTTTTTACTTTTATTACTCACAATATCCCTTAAAAAGTTAAAATGTTAATTTTATGATTTATTCCATTTTAATAATGCATTTCTTTTTCAGAATGCTGAGGATATTAGTATTATGATTTATTCCATTCTAATATTAATGCATTTCTTTTTCAGATTGCAGATGATATTCCTAACATCATTTCTCGAAGACAGGAAAAGCTTGGGGAGATGTCATTACACATGCAGCCATTTGTAATTATTGAGGGAGAAGATCTTCTGAATGCAGTGCATTACTACGTGGTTATGAATAAAGTGCTATACAGATTTGATTCACCCTTAAATGCAATTGAAAACTGCTTTAAAGCTTTTCATGTTTTCCACCTTCAATACCCTATGGAATCTGAAAGTGTTTGGTTATTTATACAGAAGTTCTTTTTTGAAATTACAACTGAGTGGGATAAGACAGTTTCTGATGTGTGCGAATTAATTTCAGATATAACATCATATAATACTGACGAAATTTCGGATTAAAATTTTGATAACCTTAAAATTTATAGTTAGAAAATGGAAATTGCTAAATTTAGTTTTGTTTGCTTTTATTGTAAGAGAAAAGTACCTAGTGATTCTAGTTTGATATTACATTTGCAAGTTTTTCACCCAGAGCAGTATTCTCAAAGTAAATTTATATGTGGGCAAGGTAATTGCCAAAAGCAATTTTGTTTAAAATGGCCCTTTAAAAGACATTTGAAAAAACATCTTTCCAATTTAAAAGTTATAAACTCTAATCAAAATTACAAAAAAACAAAACAAAATTCACAAAATGATTTTATTAGTTCTAATAATGATAATCTTTTAGAGTCTTCAAGCGGTGCTTCCAGTAACATTATTCAATCTACTTTAATACGTCAAAATATTAATCTATCTAATGATAAATTTTCTCATCCTTTAGAAATGAAAGACGAATGTCAAGTCTCTTTTTTAGAATATGATGTTTCAGCCCTACAAAGTAAATTCGAGGAAGAAATTCTGCAATTTGTCTCTCAAAAATTTCATAATGATTTTGCATCAAGAAAGAAAATTAGAGAGGAAATATTCCAAGCTGAGAATTTAATTTTTAATTCATCATTCTTGCCCTTGCTTAAACACAAAATTCTTTCTACTTTTCGTGATATGGACTCGCATGCTCTAGAACAGGTTTTTAATAGCGTTCAAAATCCATTTTCAGTATTTCGTACTGAATTTAACTTTAGTATCAAACTCCACGTAAAACACAAGAGCGAAGATATGTAGATCCTCAGATCCCTAAATAAAGGAAAAAATGGATATAAAACCAAACATAGAAGAATATAACTTAAAACAGTCATATAAGAAAAAGTTCACATCATTTAATTTAGTTATTTTCTCTTATCGATTACCATAAAATGTTTTTTCTACGATGGACAATCGTTTATGATAGCATGTACAATACATGAATCTCTTTTCGGGACGTACTTTTAAATGATATTAGTAATGGGAATATGGCCACTAGTAAATTAAGTTACCCGGGAAGAAGAGTTTTTCCACTTCTTTACTATGATGATTTTGAATGTGGCAATCCATTGGGTTCACATGCTGGTAAGAACAAAATAGGAGCATTTTACTTTTCTGTTCGATGTTTTCCTAAAG
>JABUQX010074725.1:20000-32507 GCA_015478945.1 Trachelipus rathkii | reverse complement strand
AATAGAATCAGAGACTATGTAACACAATATGATTGTCTATTTTGTTATTTTTTATCCAAATTTTGGCTTAAAGAACTAAAAGGTTAATATCTTTATGGCTATAAGAGATATGAGGCTTCCCCTCCGGAGAGAGAGAGATGGCAACGAAAACGCAAAATGCGACACAGAAAATTCTCAGGCGGTGACAGAAGCGCCATGGAAAAAAAATTCAATAAATTTCTACTTATTTGTAATATGGTATACTAGTAGTTACTCTTATTAGATGATTTCATGCGTTGATAACACTTAATGTGATTAATAAAACTCGGCTAGAGTTAATGTTTTACTGACATCAAATATTACAACTTAAAATGTTAAAAGTATAGAAAATATGACAATCAATATTGAGCACTATAGTAAATGATAATTATATACATCCTATTCTAAAACCGTAAAAAGGGGTTATGTGAATTTGGAATCCAACAGATAGCTGTACATCCAATAGCTGTAAATATAAATACATAATTGCCAACCAGCAATTTCACAGCTAGAACTGAATATATATATATATATATATTATTATATATATATATATTATATATATATATATATATATATAAACAAATATATATTATATATATATATATATATATATATATATATATATATATATATATATATATATATATATATATATATATATATATATATATATATATATATATATATATATATATATATATTGGTTTGGGAATTCACTCTTACCATTTGAAATATGAAGAATTGTCTATTTGAAATGTATGACTTGGTAACAGCGAAAATTCGTAAATAACATAGTTATGAGATGATTAGATGAGAAAAATATATCACTCAGTTTAATTATGAGAAAGTCACAATGTTTTCTAATCGCAATACGAACTGGAAAATAAATTGAAATTAAGAAACAAAAATTGATAAATTTTAAGCAAATATTCACTGCAACAGTTTCGTTTCAAAGATTTCACAAAACTCTCGTCAGAGTCACTCATTGAATTCGACTCACAATTTTCCAAAGTATCTCATTGGATTTTAGATTAGTGACGTAGCTTCACTAAAATCGTTTGTTAAACTGTTTATTTATAATTGTTTATAGAGTCCCCTTGCTAGGGTATTTGTACGATCACTATCACTTGAAAGTTTTGTTCCAATCACATAACTTTGGTAAATTGTTGCTTCAGGAATCCTTATCCAACGGAAGACGAAATCACACCAGATTAAGATCTTTGAGTTAGGGGAATAGGATGAGGAGGAGTATCATAAGTCTCTGGAAGTTGGTCCGTAAAGTCTAAAGTACGTAATGGTCTAAGTCGTAATTTAGTAACAGAAGGTTTTGGGTCTAGTATCCATGTCTATTAAGGACGGGACGTAAGAAGCGTTCTAACAGAAGAAGTGAGATAGATATTTCAACAACATACTATCCAACGAATAAGAACATAACTATCAAGGACTTAGAACATGAACAAGTAATAAGAATCGAGGAGGCATCCTTGAGTCAAACTTTGAGAGTTAACACATTTGAATAGAAAGGTACAAACATACTTGTGATACAATCTACACACATAAGTAAGCAAAAGTAAGTTTCTTGTAAATCAAGAACAGAGATTAATAAAATTAGACATAATGAACATAGAATAATTTCAGCACATGAGAGTTATCACAGACATGTACAATGAGAGTTATCACAGACACGTACAAAAATTGACACAATGCAGAACGATTAAAAGAAAAACCAAACAAGAAAAGAATTTACATGAAACAAAGCAAAAGGAGGAATGATAGATGACATCAATTAAGTAATTTGTCAGGTAAAGAAATAAAGGTCGCCAAGTATGTTCTTCTTTAGATTTCAGGAATGTTTGTGAAGCTTATTTTATTCGTTTAAGATTGAAAAGAGAATATCTCGGTCCAAGGGAAGGATGGAATAGGTTACGTAAACAATAATTAAAGAATAAGTAAAGCAAAGCAAAGCATAAAGTAATTAACATCAACTTAAGAGAGAACATAACTAATTATTATACAATTACTTAAAATTAAAAGCACACATATATGTAGGACAATTTTAATACAATGCTACATATATTAACGAGTTACTTATAACTAACTTGTTTCATATTTTTCGGCTTTTCTTTTCTTTTTCATTTTTATTTTATTTTCTTTCATTTTGTAAAAAGTTAGGTATAGACCTAACATATAAAGGTATAAGAATACAAAACGTATAAGAGTATACTGTACAAACATATAATAGTATAGGATATAACACTTAAAGAATAGGTACTTAGGTGTAACTTATGTATTAAGAGTATAGGATAAAACACTGTGTAGGATATATACTTAAGTGTAACTTACATACTAAAAGAACGAAATCTCGCGCGCAACACACGAAAGTTCGACTTACTTACATACTATATTCAAATCGCGCGTAGAACACACGATGTAGATTGATCTCTTAAAACTAACTATATACACAATATACAATTTCATACTTACTTCAAGGAATCACCGTTGAATAAATATGAGATGAACACAATTATATATGTGTTCTATGTGGCACAATTATGACTTTGTATATGATTGATGTGGTTTATGTTTTTTGTTTTAGGAATAGCTCCAGTGCTGGAAAAATCCGTACCACTGGGTGTAGGATTGACAGTAGTGGAGGTAGTAGAAGTTTGAGGTAAAATATTAGAAGAAGGAGTTTGTACATCCGTTATAGGAGTAGAATGGAAAGGTTGTAGAATATTTCGTACGGGATACATTCTTTGAGAATAGGTAGGAGTAGAATAATCAAGAACACTAGTGAATTTGGGCGAAAGCTTCGGAGGTAGTTTAGGCGTAAGCTTAATCAGGAGGGATATCTCTTGATTTTAAAGGCAATGAAGGAGGAATGTCTCTTGACTTAAGAGGTAAGGTAGGAGGAATGTCTCTCGACTTCAGGGGTAGTTCAGGAGGTGCTACTCTGGACACGTCTAAGGGAAACTGTCTAAATATGTCTGAAACAGATCTAGAACGAACATTAGGATTGGGAGTCCAGGAAATAGTACGTGGATCAACTGAATGGAAAGATGGTGATTCAGGATTAACAGGAGGAGGAGGTGACACTCGTCTCGCATGACTGCGAAGTCTCATAGGAGAATTGGCACGAGGACCTCTAAATTGTGGATGAGGACGGTATGAAGGATCTATTCGTCTATCATCCTTAATAAAAGTTTCTTCAGGGGAAGAAGGAGAAGATTGGATATTAGGGTATTCATCATAATATCTAATAGGACTTCTAACACCTTGTTGTTGGTCTGGGGAAGAAGGAGGACCACTACTATGAGTAGAAGAGCGCCTAGAAAGAAGAGGAGAGCTATGCATAGAGCTCTGACCAGACAAATTAGGCTGAGAGAAGGGAGAAGAAAGCTGTGGTGAGCTATAAGAAATATTCTTTCGTAAAGAATGTGTTAAATAAGGATTAAAACTTCCATTAGGATCTTGTGCCAAAGATGAATCGGATGGAACTCTTTGGGTTGTTTGTTGATGGGGAGTATGATGAACTTGTCTTGGGGAAGACTGTACTGAAGGAGGTAACGAAGATTCAGGAGAGATAGGAGTTACATCTCTCTGATGTTGCTGTCCTCGGTGTTGCTGTTGTTGTACTGGCGATAGCCGTTGTGACACCTGGTGATGTTGCTGAACTCGGAGTTGTTGTTGCATTGGTTGATGTTGCTGAACTCGGAGTTGTTGTTGTTGCACCTGATGTTGTGGCTGGACCGGTTGTTGCACAGCTTGTACTGGAGGTGGCAACGTGTATTGCAGATCATACTCATCATCATCGTTGTCTGAATGAGTATCAGAAGAAGGGCCCCCTCCACGAGGACGAAGGCGTCGAGCAGGTGGAGGTAGGGGAGGCGGTTGGTGAAAACCACGCTGGACAGGTCTCGTGGGCAATGGAGGATTCCTTATAGGATCATAGGATTGCCAACTGGACGAAAGATTGTTGTCCACCGTTTTAACGATCGGCATGGGAAGAATCTTTAAATTATCCACATGAGACTCAAATTCCTTATTAGTAACAAGACATCTGAGAAGATACTTGTTAAATTTAAGAACATTGATAACTAAATATGGACCAACCCATTTCTTGAATAATTTCGGAGATAAATGGGGAGGTTTTACAGCAAGTAAATAAACATAATCGCCAACACGTATAGGACGTATAGGAGCCTTTGAGTGTTGTTGTTGGGCGATTCTTAGTGTTTCTTTTTCTAATTTCTGACGAGCCAATTCGCGGATGGCGGCTGCTCTTTCGGCCATTTCCGCGTTAAAATCATATAGATGATCCTTTAAAGGCTGTGTCTTATTAACAAAAGGAGAAACATAGTCAGGGAGGTCGTAGGGTAGCCTACGAACATAAAAATGGACCAGAAAATGAGGAGTATTACCAATAGAAGAGTTATAAGTAGAATTTAAGGAAATTTGGGCAAAAGAAATGTATTTTCCCCAGTCGTCGTGCTGTATGGAAACGAAATGACGCAAGTAATCCTCTATACGTCTATTTTCTCTTTCAACCAAACTGTTGCTCGCAGGATGTCTGACAGCAATAGTTCGATTTTTAATGTTCCATGTTTTGCAGACTTCATTGAAAAATTCTGACGTGAACTCGGCAGCTCGGTCTGTTATAAGGATTTCCGGTACAGAATGATGAAGAATGACTCTATTTAAGAGAGTTTCTGCAACTACTTTTCCATCCCTGGAGGCTACAGGGCAAATTTCGCAGTAGCGAGTAAGTGCATCCTTAAAAACCAAGATGTATTTAGCGCCTGTAATTTTGCACTTTGGAAGTGGGCCTATTGTGTCTAGGTGAACTCTAGAAAAAGGATAGAAAGGCAAAGGATAGGAGTTGATAGCAACTGGATGGGGTTTGGAACCTTTGACTTCAAGACAAGAAGTACATTGTTTACAAAAGAAAGAAACAAATGTAGAAATACGAGGAAAGGTATATCTTTCCCTTATGCGGTATTCAGTGCGATCAGCACCCGGATGACCCGCAGAAAGTGTATTATGATTCAGAAATATAACAGTATATATAAGAGAATCGGGAACTTCGAGCAGATATTTGTTTTTAGGAGAGACCCAATAAAGTAAACCTTTGATTATAAGATGTGGGAGACAACTGTCCGGGTTAGGAGAATTTTCAATATTGTTGATAATTTCCGATAGTCTAGGACAATTTCGCTGTTCATGGAAAACAACATCATCAGTAAAAGTGTAAACTCTATTATCGGGAAAAGCTATTGGAACAGGATTGTGAACAAGAGCTATAGAAGGCTCTTCAGGATGGTTTTGAAACTTTGTGAACCGTATGGCAGAAGTTTTGTGATCAGGAGCGTCTTCATTAGAAGAAGAAAGGTGTCCAGTGTCAGGAACTGGGTGACGACTGAGATAATCAGGAATAATATTCAGTTTGCCCTCGATATGAACTATCTCTGGGTTGAAGGACTGAATTTTGAGATTCCACCTTTCTAGACGACCAGCTAATTGTTTATGTCTAAAAAGATGTACTAATGCGGAATGATCCGTGTAAATTTTAAGAGGATAACCAAATATGATAGTTCTAAATTTGGTTAGAGCGTGTACTATGGCCAACGCTTCCTTCTCGGTCGTACTATAGTTGATTTCAGCTTTACTTAGCATTTTGGAAGTGAAAGCAAGAGGTTTTTCTTTCCCATTCTCATCTAACTGAGCTAATACGGCGCCTATACCGAAATCAGATGCATCAGTGCTCAAAATGAACGGTTTAGAGTAATCAGGGAAAGAAAGTGCTGGATCTAAAAGTAAAAACTTCTTTAACGAGTCATAAGCAGACTGCTGTTCGATTTGCCAAGAAAATGGAATATTCTTCTTTAGGAGCAAAGTAAGAGGCTGCACAAGAGAAGAATAGTGCGGTATCATGTGGCGAAAATAATTAAAGAATCCAAGGGTTGAACGGACATCAGACACATTCTGAGGAATTTTAAATCCTTTAATAGCTTCCAATTTGACCGGATCAGGGGATAGCCCCTTTTCACTGATTTTAAAACCTAAGAAAGTGACACTACTTTTAAAGAAGGAACACTTTTCAAGCTTTATTTTTAGGTGAGCGTTTGTTAAAGCATTAAAAACCTTTGTAAGATGTGTATAATGTGAAGAAATATCTTTACTGAAAATGAGAATATCATCAATAAAAAGTAAACAAACAACGCCTAGCAAGCCGGAGAGTGCCATTTCCATTGTACGGCTGAAAACGGACGGAGAATTCCGGGTTCCCTGAGGCATCACGCGCATTTGGTAGTGCCCTCGAGAAGTGGAGAAAGCAGTGTAGGGACGAGACGTTGGTTCGCATACCAAGTGTGAAAATCCTGAGAGTAAATCGATCGAGCTAAACACGCGTGCTGACCCTATAAGGGACAAGGATTCTGCAATGTTAGGCAGCGGATACCTGTCTGGCACCGTGAGCGCGTTCAACTTTCGGTAATCTACCACTACTCTCATTTTACCACCACTCTTTTTGGGAATTAAGAGTAAAGGAGAATTATTAGGAGAAATACTAGGTTCAATGTATCCCTTTTCCAAACTGTCTTCTACCCATTCGTCTATGGCTTCCATGTACTTATGGGGTAATTTATATGGACGGGTATACACATAGTCCGGACTACCTTCCATGAGTTTAATAGAAAATTTGTTTAAAGGGCAGACTCCTACTGGATCATCTGCTAAAGCAATAGTGTTTCTATTTTTAACTAAGAAAGAGAGCATGTCTTCAAGTTGTGAAGGACTATTTAAAACATATTTGTTTGAATCCTTACTAGATTCAGAGAGTAAAATTTCTCTGTAAACTTCCCGGATTTGTGCATCGGAAAGACCCTTAGAAGCAGTGACTGTGTTAATGTCGTATGGTTCTGTGGTTTTGTAAAGAAGCGGAGAAGCTGTAGTAAGTAGGCAGTGATTGTCGAAAGTAACTGTATCTGCACCTAAGTTTACTAGTTCTAACAAAATATTGCCCTTATGGCAAGTAGAAAGAGTGTTTCCAAAGAAAAGTGTACCTGTGGAAAGATAATCACTTTTGCTTTCAGTAATGAGTGCTAAGTTCTCTGGAGGAGAAGCACCAATGTTGGACTGTACCTTAACAGGGAGAATATACCTTGAGTGTGGTAATATCTCTAAGTCCGTAGAAGTATAAACATTATAAGAAAGAGAATCGTCTATGACAACATTCAAACTTTCTGAAATTTTATCTGAGTAAGGCATCTGCATCTGGTGTGCAGAGGAAGAAAGAGAATTAATTTCAATTGGTTTACTTTTAAGTAAATCCGCGTATCTGGTCGGGTGCGACGGAGACAAGGAAGGATGTGAAATAGTATTAATCTCTTGTAAAGAATTAGGAAGGATATTAAATGAATTAGAAGAAGAGGGAGTAGGTTCAGAAGGCTGTTTAAAAGTATATTCATAATTGTGTACGGGAGCTTGACTTACCTCATTTTGGTGAAAGTGTACTCGCTTACTATTATTGTACTGACTAAACAATTTCTTCTGATGCTGTACTACTTCTTCAGCAGTTAAACCCTTTTCCATATTATCTATATTATCCATTTCATCCGAAAGGGATGAATAATAATTAGTATGTTCCAAGGTAGGAACGATAGAACGAAACCGACTCCCTGGAGAGTTATACTGCTCATTATTTATAACCATTGATGTCTGAGAAGAATCCGACCTAGGACTAGGATAGCTTGTGACAGGACGCTCAATTAAATTATGAGGCAGGGGTGCTCCTATACGAGGTGACACCCTGGTGGTTCTATTAGGCATGTAACCATTGTAAATGGGACGTGGAGGCATTGGCACAGTAGTGTTCGTATTTAACCTACCCTGTGGTGGGTTAAATTGAGACCTACCGGCATTAATTGAAGGATACATTGGTGTGCACCGACCGAAATTGGCACGTGGTGATGTACAATGTACTTTTGGAGCCTTTACACTAGGGTGCCCTTGGGTGCCAAGGGGTGCCCTGGGGTGTATTGAAGAAAAATGCAAATTTTGAGCTTTTACACCATGGTGCCCTTGGGTGCCAAGGGGTGCCCGGGGGTGCAAGGTGTTGCAAGGCAATTTTTGAGCATTTACACTATGGTGCCCAAGGGTGCCAAGGGGTGGCATGGAGTTTACAGCAGAAAATTGCAAGTTTTGAGCTTTAGCACCAGGATGCACCGGGGTGCCATGTGGTGCCAATGGGTGGCCTGCGGTGCAAAGCAAGTTTTGACCTTCAACACCAATGTGCATAGTGCTGCGAGGTGTGGCACTGCGGTGCAAGGTGGTGCAAGGTAGTGCACTGGGGTGCACTGTGGAGTAATGGCCTGAACTAATTCCATTATGGTACTCACCAGTATAAAATGTATCAGGATGCGAAGAATTCATCTTAATTTTATGACTTCCTGCATTATTACTTGAATAGATGCCACTGGGCAAGCTATTTTGGAAACATATCTTACCTGGATTACCAGGAGATGATGTATATTGAGGTGAATTACCTCTTGCGGAGGGAAACACACCGGTGCTCCGACCGTAATTGCTATGAAGCTTTGTATTCCCAGGAGACTCAACGTAGGCTTTATTGCCTTCACGAAGAGGTGCAGCGTATACAGACGGAAAAGCTCTGTTTGGGAAAGGAGTCGCAGTATTCCGCTCACGGCTAAACAGCGGTGCTTGGTGCGGAGAAAGTACTGCGGTGCTTCGGCTATAACCACCACTTGGTGACATAGGCGAAGGAGGATAAACCCTATTTGGAGGAGCTACTGCGGTGCTCTGTCCAAAATGACCTAAATTCGATACACGATTAGTAGGGCTTTTGATTTGTCCGTACTCCCCCATGGTGGGAGCAGGAGTAATCATGCAACCTCTGTTATACGAGGAGCGAATATGCTTTCCTGAATAAGGAATTTGAGAAGTCAAGCAGCTTCCAGGGGAAGAGCGATACAGGTTATTCGAGCAGCCTCCATTAGAGGAGCGATACATATTGGTCGAGCAGCCTCCGTTATTAGAGGAGCGATACATATTGGTCGAGCAGCCTCCATTATTAGAGGAGCGATACAAATTAGTCGAGCAGCCTCCATTATTAGAGGAGCGATACAAATTATTCAAGCAGCCTCCATTATTAGAGGAGCGATACAAATTATTCAAGCAGCCTCCATTATCAGAGGAGCGATACAAATTATTCAAGCAGCCTCCATTATTAGAGGAGCGATACAAATTATTCAAGCAGCCTCCATTATCAGAGGAGCGATACAGGGGTATAGAATGATCTCCAGTATTGACGGAGGTTCTATAACTTACATTATTAATATGTTCTATGCCCTTTTGGGGAGGCGTAGACCTAAGGGCTTGACTATAAGACCTGTCTGTGCCTGTACTCAATAATATACCCTTGCGGTGTGGAAAACTTTGGAGATTGTTTAAGGAAAGAGGAGCATCCTTCGTACTCTTGTACCCTTTTCTTATTAATTTTAACGGAATCTCGTTAATTCCACCACTAATATCGGCGAAATAGACACTTTCTCGTCTTATGTTTATCATAAGAGGCAAAATTTTTAGTATGTCGGTTCCTATTAAAACATCTAAGGGAAACGACGTAGTGTCCGGAACCACATAGAAGTTACAATTAAATGCTTTACCACCTATTAAAACTCGCAATTCTGTTCTTCCTTGTATTACTAATTCCTGCCCAGATATGGACCGTAATGAAACATCAGGCTTATGTAAGACTGGGTTACTTGTAGATTCTGTCTTTTTAGAAAATCTACGGAAGAGACCCTCCTTTATTAAAGAGCGCGAAGCTCCGCAATCTAAGAGCCCTGACGTTTCAATCCCATGACTGAAATCGTGAGTAAGTTGAAAAGGAAGACCATATAAAACTCCTGGTTTCATATGATTAGAAGTTGTGAGTATGTATGATGGTGGGAAAGAAGAAGGAGTGTCTTCCATTAAAAAGGACATAGGGGGATCCATATTACTTATACTCTCGACTCCGAGAGGGGTAGGGCAGTTATGAATGGAAGTCTCATTCATAACGCCCGCTGAAAATTTGGGTTTATTGTACCCTTGTTATCATCCGTATGTGTAATATTGTGAAGTGTGGTTGCTGTAGACGAAACATTAGCACATAAATAGTTACACTCAGCCTACTGGTAATAAGTTTGAGCTTGTTCATTAGTATAACGCAGGTTGGTCCTGAGAAAGAGGATAAGCAGCAGCTTCGTCCATAGTCCCTACATGCTGATGCATGTAGCGGCCGGAGCTATGTACTGGAGCTGAAGAAGAACGTTGAGAGAGAGGGTTGGACATATACACATTACTATGGACATGGGACGCAGAAGGTTTACACGTGGGACGTTGTACGTTTACAGAAGAAGGAAAGGTACTTGAAGGGTAGTTAGAAGAGGTAGAGGGATAAGGAAAAGAGGATGGGTAAGCAGGAGAACTCTCTGGTTTCCCGTTGCCTCTCCAGTCCTTTTGCACTCTTTCACTTCTATTCTTATCTTTACTCAATACCTTCCGCTCTCTTGTCCCTTCAGGAGCAAGAGGCAGATACTTTATTCTTCTCAAAGCGCTAGGGCTATCGAAGTCCCAGCTTGTACCAGCACAAGCCTCATTTGTACCCCTCTGATGGTACATTTTACAACTAGAGCAAAATGCATCATATACACACTCTTCATCACTATGTCCATATCTTTCACATGTAAAGCACTTAGGTCTGTGAACTCCCTTAGTTATAGACCTACAAATTTTCTTACCATGTATCCCCTTTGGATGTTTGGACATGGCGTTCAACATCTTCAAATCGTATTTTTCAATCTGAGATATAAAGGACATATTGGCATCAAAATATTCTAACACTTCTGATTGTAACCGTTGAGGTGTAATTTTGTATACCTTGGAGAATATTAACGTCCTTCTCAACTTATCTGATATTTTCTCACCATGTTGCATGTAAAAATCTCTCTCAAAATCATATACTGCTTTAGAAAGCTTTGATGCATATATTAAAATAGGGAGTCTGGGATTCCATTTTACTTCATCTATAGCAATGCAAGACTTAAAGCTATTTACAACAATGGCAGGAGGAGGATTAGTTCTATACTGATCTCTGTCATTGCTATTTGTTGGTAACCTTTCCTTGATTAGGGAATTGGTACTGTAATTTGTAAGGCACGGCAGTTCACCTCCCATACTACTAGTGGGACCTGGATCATAAGACAGGCTTGTATAGTACTGAGGAGGCGTGCAAGGCATCTCTGCACTACTTAGGGGACCCTGTCCTTGCATTATACTGCGCTGTGGCGGAGCTGCATAGCAGGGTACCTTACTACCATGGACAGAATTTGTCAAATTAGCCCCATATGGCTCCGAAACTCTATTATATGCAGATGTCCTCATGTCAGTCACCGGTGCCGGGTTGCTAGAGATAGGGGCTTGGCCGACGGTATGCATCTCCATACTACTGGGCATGTAAGTACCTCCAACTGGACCTGTTACTTCTCTAGGATACATATGGACTCCAGTTGGGTACATTTCTACTTGAATTTTAGGTGCCGGGGCAAGGCGGGCACCTTGTATCGTCTCGCTACTACTTAGCGGCGTGATATTTACTTATTGTACCCTTCCTTTAAGCATTCCCACCCTTAAAGAGCCCTTAAAATTAGCAAAAAGTGGCATATAAAATTTGAAGGGTTGACCCTTTATAAGTACTTTTAGCATGCTGTACTTTAATTATGGTAGCTTTAGGAATGACTGAAATGGAAAGGACAGGGTATGGAAGAAGAAAAATATCAGTTAAACAGTAGGGCAGTAGTAGTAGTAGGTACAGTAGTAGTAGTAGTCATAGGGGTAATGAATCTCCTATTCTATTTAATATATGTATGAAATACAAAAAAAAATGTTAAGAGGGTAATCTTACTCTGGTAGGTATCTTTTGAAATGACGGGGGAATTGTATGCTTTACTACTATGGAGTGAGTTCGTCTTCCTTCTTTAGGTAGTCCTTCTGCAACAATTCCGCGCCCTACTACTAACACACGTACTACTGAAACAATATTATATATATAAATTATATATGTATATAAATTATATATATACTGTATTATAGGTATATATATATATTATATATAAATTAGTATATATATTATATATAATATATTATATATATATATATATTATATTATATATATCTACAGGTATATATATATAATATAATTTTAATTTTAAAAGGAATTAAACTCTTCTGAACCTCCTTTTGTCTAATATATATATATATTAATATTATATATATATATATATATATATATTATATTTATATATATATATATATATATATATTATATATATATATATATATATATATATATATATATATATATATATATATTAAATATATAATAAAAATTTTATTAAAATTTAATAAAAATTTTATTTAGTTCAA
>JABUQX010074725.1:10000-15000 GCA_015478945.1 Trachelipus rathkii | reverse complement strand
CAGTGAAAGAAGAACAAAAGGATTGAAAGACACGAAAGTTGGGTTTTTTTCTTATATATAATAAATAATATGAATAATTAAGTATTTCAATATTAATCCTATCTACCTATGACTGTTTTAACGTTAATTCATAAACACCCTATTACTAACCTAAGCTAAATAATATATACCAATTTAGTTCGAACAAAATATACAACACAATATAAACCCGGGTTATGTTTATTATTTACAAATTCAGTTTAAATTATTTATAAAAGGTACAAGAGCAATACTTCCTTTTTAACGTCGATATTTAGACGAATGACCCTTCGGAAGGTGCTTTTTACTCCTTTGAAATAACCTGATCCAATTGACACACGACCTGTGTGACCTTTCGACCTTGGGAATCTTCCGTAGTCTGTTTTCTTAAACCTCGGTAGCTAACCTAGGGTTAACTTGGGCCTCTAAGTTCAGCTGGAAGCTTAGTTGGCTATTAATTGCAGCCTTGGCCTTAATATCCGGTTCGTGACCTTATTAGACTTAACCTTGCGTCTGGGTCCGATCGGAATCCAATTCTTGAGTTGGGTCCTAGACTCAGCTTTGAACTTGGCTCGAAACTTGGCTCGAAAACTCGGGTCTAACCTCGGCTCCAAACTCGTCTCCCTGGAAATCATAAAAATAACCAACCATTAATTATTGGCTCACTAATAGCAAAATATAAATTTAATAACGCCAATAGTTATCCATGCTATCGGAATAACAATTAATAATCGTTACAATAAAAAAATAATAATAATAAATAATAAATAATAAAAATAATAATATAATAATAATAATAATAATAATAAATAAATAATAATAAATAATAAAAAAAAAAAAAATAAAAAAAATAAATAATAAAAAATAATAAAAAAAAAATAATAATAATAATAATTAATAATAATAATAATAATAATAATAATAATAATAATAATAATAATAATAATAATAATAATAATAATAATAATAATAATAATAATAATAATAACAAGTCACAGCACTGCTATAACCTAAATAATCAAGTCACAGCACCGCTATAACCTAAATAGAACGCATTCCTACAAACACAAATTCTCTATTCACTTTTGTATATATCCATTCGTACTTGCACATATATAATAAAAATTAAGGGAGTATATAATATAATAATAATAATAATAATAATAATAAATAATAATAATTAATAAATAATAATAATTAATAATAATAATAATATAATATAATAATAATATATTAAATATAATATAATAATAATAAAAATAATAATAAAATAATAATAATAATAATAATAATAATTAAAAAGTATTAAAACAAAATAAAAAATATAAAAGAAAACATAATGTTAATAAATATATGAGTTAAAGCAGTAAAGCAGTAAAGCATATGAGTTAAAACAGTAAAGCAGTAAACAAAAGCCTAGCTAATCCTTTGTGCTAGGTTAACAGCGTTATTTGAATTTACTGATTTTTACTGCGTTAAGGATGTACTGTTAAATAAATATTATGAGTTAAACAGTAAAGCATATGAGTTAAAACAGTATAAAAGCAGTAAAACAAAAGCCTACTAATTCCCTTTGTTGCTAGGTAACAGCGGCGTTATTGATTTACTGATTTACTGCTTTAAGGTATGTAATGTTAATAAATATGAGTTAAAGCAGTAAAGCATATGAGTTAAAGCAGTAAAGCAGTAAAACAAAAGCATACTAATCCCTTTGTTGCTAGGTAACACCTCTATTGATTTACTGATTTACTGCTTTAAGGTATGTAATGTTAATAAATATATGAGTTAAAGCAGTAAAACATATGAGTTAAAGCAGTAAAGCAGTAAAACAAAAGCATACTAATCCCTTTGTTGCTAGGTAACACCTCTATTGATTTACTGTTTTACTGCTTTAAGGTCTGTAAAGTATATGTTTTTAATAAAATTTCGTACAATTGTAGTAAAATAAAATGTTTATATATCAGACACTCTGGTTTTTTCTTCTTACATACAATTTTTAAAAATTTATAAATTAAAAAGTATTAAGTAAAAAATATAAAAGATGTCTGTAATGAGTTACAGTTTTAGGTATGAAATAAAAATGATTGAAGTATGAAACAAGAAAGTGATTTGATGTCTATATTTTGAAAATGAAATTCTTTGAATAGTTTACATTGATATCATATTTATCGTTCACGAGATAATATTGCGCCTGCGGGCGCACGCGGCGGCGGTTACGCGGGAATATTGCGCCTGCGGGCGCACGCGGCGGGCGGGAACGCGGGTTCGGATGCCTTCGTGCGGAGGGCGCATGCTGCGCCCTGGTGGCCAGCTTATGACCTATGGGAAGACATTAATATTAACGTTGTTCTATGATGTAGGGCAGGTAGGTTAGAAAAGGCTAGAAAAATGCTAACTCATAGTAGGAAGGATCCTAGCAACTTATAATATACACCAATCGAATCCTCATACCTTATAACATAGGGGTAGACACCCAAATATTAGGGCTATTCTAGGGTCAGGGAGGTGTTTTTTTTTTTGGGGTTTTTTTTAAAAAAAAAAAAAACCCAAAAAAAACCCCCAAAGTTGAACAATCAATAAATCTGAATCATCAAAGATGAACCATCAAAGATGAACCGACAAAGATGACGTCATCAAAGATGAACCATCAATATAGGTTGTATCAAAGATGACGTCATCAAAGATGAGTCATCAAAGATGAACCATCAAAGCTGAGCCAACAAAGTTGAGCCATCAAAGTTGAGCCGACAAAGTTGAGCCATCAAAGCTGAGCCATCAAAGCTAAGTCATTAAAGTTGAGACATCAAAGCTGAGAAGCATCAAGAGTTGAGGCATCAAAGTTGAGACATCAAAGTTGAGGCATCAAAGCTGAGGCCTCAAAATTTATCGAGTGGTGAGTGTGGTGTGCTGTGTGATGCACTTTGTTGTATAAAGCGTTTGAAGTTAAAGTGTCTATAGGTGAGTGTAAGTGACTATGGGTGAATGTAAGTGTGTATAAGTGTCTTATGGTAGTGTCGTGTTATGGTGAGTGTAAGATGTGTATAATGTCTATGGGGAGTATCGTTGATATAAGTGTCTGATGGCTGAGTGTTGTAGGCGTTGTGTGTATCTGTTGTGTGAGTGTGTGTGTGTGTGTGTAAGCGTAAGTGTAAGTGTAAGTGTGTATAAGTGTATATGGCTGGGTGTAGGTGATGGTGCATCGTGTATCTGTTGTGTGTTAGGTGTGTGTAGCGCTAAGTGTTGAAGTGTAATCTGGGGTGTGTGTGAGTGTAAGTCGTAAGTGTCTATGGCAGGGGTTGCTGTAGGCGTAGGTGTGTGTATGTCTAGGTAATGGGTGTATGTGTCTATGTATGGGTGGGTGTAGGTGTAGGTGTATGTGTCTAGGATGTGTGTATGATGTGTGTGTTGGGTGTGTGTGTGAATGTGTGTAGGTTGCAGGTCGTGAGTAGGGCGGTACCCGGGTGTTGTGTGATTATAAGTAGCCTAGTGGGTTGCTTGTGTGTGTGTGTGCGCTGTGATGTGTACGGTGGTGAGTTTGTAAAGTAAATTATATAATTATATATATTATATATATACTATATCAATATTATAATATATATATATATACTATCTATATATTATATATATACTTATATATAATATATTAGTTATTATTATTGATTATTATATTATTATTATATTATATTATTATTTTATTATTATATTATTATTATTGATTTATTATGATTATTGTGCTTTCACGGTGTTTGGGTGTGTTTGGGTAGGGGAGCCGGGTGTTTCAAAGGAATAAACGCAATCATATATATATATATATATATATTTATTATATTATAATATTATATATATATATATAATATATATATATATATATATATATATATATATATATTATATATATATATTTATTATATATATAATATATATATTATATATATATATATATATATATATATAATATATATATTATATATAATATATAATATAATTATATTATTATATTATTTTATTATTATTATTAGTTATTATTATTATTATTATTATTTTATTATTATTAATATTACTATTATTATTATTATTTATTTATATTATTATTATTATTATTATATTTATTATTATTATTATTATATTATTATTTATTATTATTATTGTGCTTCCAAGGGATCGTTTATATAGACTTGAAAGCACGTGGTGTTTCAAAGGAACGCAATATAGTATATTATACTATATATATATATATTATATATATTATATATATATATATATATATATATATATAATATATATAAATATTATTTATATATATATATTATATAGTATATATATATAATATATATATATATATATATTTATATATATATATTATTATTATAGTATTATATAATATTTAAAAATAATATTAATATTATAATTATTTATATAATATTATAATTATTATTATAATTATTATAAATAGGATTTAATGTTTATAGACTTGAAATAAAAAGAATCCATCCTCTCACGATCTTACTTGGATCTGGGCTAAATTCCTAAAACTTGCCAGAAGTGGTAGGTGGTCGATTCTACCTGTTTTTATATTTGAATATTGGCCCCAAAGCCTCAGACGGCATCTCTTGAAGCAGTAAGGACGGCTAAGAGCAGATGAAAAGGGACGATGGAAAGCGGTGTGTGTGTGTGTTTGTGTGTGTGGTGTGTGTGTGTGTGTGGTTGTGTGTGTGTGTGTGTGTGTGTGTTAGGTGTTAGTGTAGGGCCACGGTGTTAGGTGTAGGTGTGGTGCTCAAGTTAGGATAAATCATACATTGCGTTCAAGTATAGAATAATACATACATTTCGTTCAACAGTTAGGAACGATACATACAGGGCGGTTCAATTTAGGAACGATACATCAGGGTTTCAGGTTAGGATCGTACCATACAGAACAGGATACCTACATCACGCTCATGTTAGAGGACAGTTACCTATCCAAGAAGTTAGGGCGCCAGGCT
>JABUQX010074725.1:0-2500 GCA_015478945.1 Trachelipus rathkii | reverse complement strand
AATATTTGTTATTCAGTACTGTTTATATTTTTTTTTTTATCTTTATATATATATATACTATATATATATTATATATATATATATATATCGTTTTCTATTGTGTTACTTCCTACGACTAACCTTAAAATAATATTTCAAGTTATCCTTTTTTGCATATGTTGCTATTTAAGTCATTATATAGAAATCTTTTTTATTATTTTATATTGCTTTTATTCAAATATCTTATTGTAATATAAACATAATTATTTATTATTGTAAAGTATTTAACTCATATCATTTATAAACATAGTATTTATAAAGAATTTATAACAATTTAGCAACATATACTATAAATTCACAGATACGATATCCGCCAATTGCTTTGCGGCATGAATTAGGCTATTTTTAATGTTAAAGGCGTTATTATAGCGGCTATTCTGTCCCTTTTTCGTGTTCAATTTTGCATAATCCTTTATTTTTATATTATGTAATAATTTCATATATTTGAACTTTCGCCAAAAAAATAAGAAAATATTATTGTAACAACATTTTGAAATTTGCAAAAATAGATCGTTTCTATAATTCAACTCGTGCTGAGCTAAGCGAGCGGAGTGCAAGGAGCGCCTTTGATAAATATATATCATATGATTACTATTACTATATATATACTATACTATTCGTATTATAGTTATATATATAATTATATATATATAAGATATTTATTCATAATATTATTATATATATATATATATATAATTATACTATATATATATATAATATATATATATAATATTATATAAAATATTAACATATATATATATATATATATATATATATATATTACCTGAAACTGTAATAATCCGAAAAAGACTATCTAACACAATTAAATGTCAATATTCCTTAACTTCAAGTAATTCATGAATTGAAGCTAGACGTGGTGAATCGATGCTTTTGTATTTGAATAAATGAGTGATATGCGAGCCTAATATGTTCTTCAAAATTTATAAGTTAATATGAAAAGCGGCTTTAGTTTCATTTTTTCAAGTTTACTGAATCTGAAGTTTTCATAAGTCTATAATGGATTTTTTGCCATGCCCATTTCCACCTATATATATATATATAATATATATCATATATATTATATTATATAATATATTATTAATATATATAGTATATAATAGTTATAGTATATATATTAATATATATAATACTATAATATATTATATTATATTATATACTATTATTTTTTTATATATAATATATATAAATATAAAATAAACATAATTTATATTATATATATTATATATAATATATATATATAACTATAAGTATAATACATTATAAAAGATTAGAATACATTATAATTATAATATAATATATTATATAAATAATATATATATTAATTTTATAACACATCCTTTATATATACTCACCTTTATAATTATATACTTTAATATATATACCTTATGATATCATATAACTCATTATATACAAATATATACTATATATATATACTATTTATTATATATAATATATATATTTATATAGGATATATATTATATATACTATATATATATATATATATATATATAAACTTATATATATATATATATAATATATAGTATATATATTAATAGTATATATATATATATATAATATATATATATTATATATAATATCATTATATATATATATAGTATTATATATATACTATATTATATATATATATTATTATATATATATAATATATACTATATAAATATATATATATAATATATATATAATATCAACTGGATATATATATAGTATTATATATATAATATATTTAATATATTATATATATAATAATATATTATATATTTATAAATATATTTATATATATATATAATATATATATATATAATAATATAATATAGTATATTATAATATAATATATATATATATATAATACTATATATATATATAAAGTATATATAATATATCATATAATATAATATATATATTAATAGTAAATTATAATAATATTTATAATAAGAATTATATAATATATTCATAATAATGATATATCATTAAATATAATATCATATATATATAATACTATATAGTATAATCCATTATAGTATATATCATTATATTAATATAAATATTATATAGTACTATATATATATATTATATAGACTTATATATATATAATAAGTATATATATATTATATAGTAATATATAAATACTAATTCGACTTTCATATCTACCTAGTATATTATCAATATAAATAATAAATATTATATATATATTATATATATATATTTAATATAATAAGTACAGGCGTGTAAACGAAATACGGACAACATTTGTGTTCGGGATAGATTATCTTATGCTACCAATTACAATGTTTTGTCTTAAATTAAAGTTACCTTTACAGGTTCCTCATCTTAGTACGTAAATAAGTTACAAAACGGTCGCAAATGTATGATGTGAATATGGGTTTACTATTCCGTAGATGTGGTTTTTATTATTATTATT
>JABUQX010074724.1:20000-30417 GCA_015478945.1 Trachelipus rathkii | reverse complement strand
AGAATACCCGCTGGGGCAAACGCTTTGTATGAACCTCATGACTCACATTAGTTTTTAAGAATTACATAACTCGGAATACAACACGAAGGCACAATGGAAAACAGAAATTCAACTTAATATATCATGTTTGGTGAAATTTAGGTTGAGATCTTAATTTGTTGTTATAATTAAGATTTATCTACTAATAATTTCCATCTTTACGATGTAATGTAATTACATAGTTGGACTCAAACCCAATCAAGTAAATATAGATTTGATGATGTAAACCGCGATAGGCATTCATAGATACAGCAATATAAATGACTTCCTTTATATTTAACTCGATAATAGTCAAAATACGCATCTAGCACTTTATAACCCCCATACAGATGTATATCAAACCTTCAAAAAATAAAAGCTAAAAATTAGAGTGTATTAGAGTTTAAACTATATATCAACTTCTTTGTTTATTAAATTCAAAAAAAAAAAAAAAAAATCAAATAAAAACAATTCAACAACTGCTGTAATTTAGAATTATCCTAATAACTATACCATAATTATGAGAACCATTTATATTACAGCCAAATCATTATCAATTACATAAATTTTCGGTATAAAAGACTTAAATAATACTAACGCTATCAACAATCTTAATGATAAAGAAAGAGTACTCCTGAAGCATTGTAAAATAATCCTAAAACAAATGCAAGTCAAGAAATGATCAAAATAAAATCGTATATTCAATCAATACCTGAATATTAGAACCTCGATTTATTGGCAAACAACCACCCAAAGTATGACTGAAACCCTTACTATAAAAATCACTCTTCTTTGAATACTGTAATCTAATAGATGTCCAAATTAAGATTTGATAGTTCATGAAAAAGGAATGCAGATATCTAGAATTCAAAACCACTATCCCTGACCCCACAAGTGCTAGATTTATCAATGTTTATTCCTTCTCAGATGTATTTCCAACCACTTCAAAGTTCGGTGTGACTCATTTTTTAAAAAAGATCTTCATTCCCACCAGGAAAACCCTAGAAACACTCTTCAAGCTGAAAACACTTTATCAAACATCATGGTGCTGATTGACGCAAATAGTAAATAGTCATTACCTTGAAAATCCAAGGTTACATTAATCAATTGAAAAGTAGAAACATTTATAAGCTTAATAAATAACATAGAATTATCTCCTTAACAATAATAAAAATACTTGAGTGTAAAGAAAAATAATCTTTTAAAGAGCAACAAACTATTAGTAAAAAAACTAGCAAAATACATGTTAGATGATAAAAACAAGAAATATGATCTATTATGTATACTACGAAGATATTCTTATTGTTATTCAATGACCTATACCATGGTTTGCTCATAGGTATGTCGACAACTGTAAAAAATTCATTATTAGAGTTTCTCTAGCGAATCCAATCCAATAAAACTTAACCTAACTTACCTAACTGCTTTAACTAATCCCAATCAACTAACTCAACCTGTAAATCTAATCAACCTAACCTAACCTAACCCAACCTAGCCTAAATCCCACCCAACCCAACCTAACCTAACCAACCTAAATCCAACTTAACCTAACCTAACTCAACCCAACCTAAAGTCATGGAGGGGTTGTACAGGAAAATTATTTTGATGTTGAAAGATTGTGCCTAACCCTTTTTCTTGTAAACTCTTTTTCTGTCCACCATTTGGCTAGCCTCTATACACCACCACTACCTACTGCCTTTCAAAGGAATAACTTAGAAAACAAAACCCAACTAATCATAACAATAAAAGTATAATATATATGTCTACTTGTATGAAAGGTGAAATTTTTATAATGGTTTATGTATATTATTATTATTATTATTATATTATTATTATTATTACTATTATTATTATTATTATTATTATTATTATTATTATTATTATTATTATTATTATATTATTATTATATTTATTATTATTATTAATATTACTTATTAATATTATTATTATTATTATTTATTATTATTATTTATTATTATTATTATTACATATTATTATTATTATTTATTGCCCCTGGGATTACATTAATACATATTATTATTATTATTATTATTAGCATTATTATTATTATTATTATTTTATTATCATTATTGTATTATTAATGTACAATTTGTACCTTTAATATTCGATCACTTATTTCCATCATTTTAAGGTAAATATTTCGTTAATTTTGTAATCATGATTTTATTTCTTCAGTGATTTACAAAACTCTGGTATTACCTGCAATCATCACGAGTATATTCTAACACTTAACGGGTATTCAACTTCCCTACACAAATCCTTTACCTTCAAGAAGAAGAGGAAAGAATATTTTATAAAGTTTAAACCAAGTGTACATCATTTAATGGTTTTGAGAATTCAAGTATAGCTTGTACCTCTTTGGGCGCTAGATTTCCTGTAATAGATTTTTCTTGCTCCACTAAAAAGGAGTTACTTCTTGTAAACTTACATGAATAATAAATAAATTAAAGCATTTTGGTCTGTGAAATACAAAGAATCGTATCAAAGGATAAAAATAAAATATATTTTTAAAGTTTAGAGGATAAAAGGTACTTTAAAATTAAACATGGATTGCTAAGGATGTGCTCTTCATTGAAGACAAAAGATATAATAATGAAAGCAGATAATGAAAGTGATATGGATATGAAATTATTTGATGGTTTGTTGAAGATTTTAAATAATTTAATAACTATTATATATAATTTATTTATAATTTAAAAGTGAAACTTACTGTCAAGTCCTTTGAAATATTTTTCCTTTTGTTTATTGTTTACTGAACTTTATTATTATTATCGATATTATTGCTATTATTATTAATGGTTGGTTATTATTATTATTATTATTATTTATTATTATTATTGATTTATTATTATTATTATTATTATTATTATTATTTATTATTATTATTATTATTATTATTTATTATTTATTATTATTAATATTTGTTATTATATTAATATTATTATTACACATTATTTTACTATAATTTACTGTAAGTAATTCCAAAGATATTTAATATGATTTAGGACAAAATATGCATATCTGTTCCTCAAAATAAGCCATTTAAATTGGTGTTCTTACCGTACAAACTATAGTATATAATAAACTGAGTTCAAGTTGCAAACATAAATTGGCTACTGATTAACCCTAAATATCAAATGAAAGATACTTTATCATATGAAACACATAAGAACAAGTAGTAGTTTCGGGCTGAAATATTCAATAAGTACGCTTCTCCCAAGAGCACTTTGTCCTGAATATTTAAAACTGATGCTTGAAATTTCCTGCGTGTGGAGAGAAACTGTGTGGGGAGAGAATGTTTGAAATGTAGAAGAATAGACTGTGTGATATACACAACAGACATGAGTTTGTAAGCTTTCTGTTAAGGACCTCTATAGAAAGCCAGTTATCTACTGTCCATCAAATCTCTAACAACTCGCCTTCCTGACCTGGACCCCTCTGCAATTTTCACCTGTTCCACAAAATAAACTATGGTTAAAGGGCGGTGATTTGGTTCTATTGAAGAGAACAAGCTGCAATTCATCATATTTAAGGACTGGTTTCACAAATTGAAGGAACTGTCGAACATGTATACACCAAAGTGACTATTGAAGGTGAAGGTGGAACTTAGGACTCAGTGGGTTTTAGTTTTAAGTAAATTTAGGAGAATGGGATAGCATTTCATGTATATCATGTGATCATATTTTTTTTTTTGTCATGCAAGTATTTCACCTGTATATAATGCTGTTCATAGAGTAAATTGGAAAATACTGTTACAATGACAAAATTAAAATACTGCTAAATGGTCAATGACTGTACCCAAGATAATATATACCAATTTAAAAGATTATAGGAGGTCGAAATATTGTTATATCTGTGGCTTAAAACGTAACTACGATAACATCATAAGGATAAACTGCATCGTAAAAGAATACCTGGTGAACCATAAATGACAATATAGGAAAGAGGGATTTGAATAATGGTTCTAAGCTTTCCAAACCGCCAATAATCCATTCACTGTTTGCTTATCGCAACTGTCAACTATGGATCCTCGATGTCTCAAACTGGTCAATTATGGAGCTCTTTAGCCTTATCTTTAAACCGTCAACTATGGACCCTTTGAAATCTTAAACTGTCAACTATGGAGATTTTGCTCGTCTTTTAAACTGCTATCAACCATGGACCTTTGTTGTCTCAAACTGTCAATCATGGAGACTTTGATGTTTCAAAACTGCTAACCATGGAACTTTCGCTTGTCTCAAACTGTCAACTGGTTCCTTATTTTCTCAACCCATCAACTATGATCTTATGATGTCTCAAACTGCCAAATAATGAGCCTTTGTTTGTTTGAACTGTAAATTATGGACCCTGTTTCGGGTCTGAAACGTTGTCAGTATGGACCTTGTTAGTCTCAAATCCGTCAACTATGGACCCAAGCTTGTTCAAGCTTTTGTTAACTATGGATCTTTGGTACTTCAAACTATGGACCCTTCGTTTGAAATCCTTTCAAACTGTCAACTACACCTTTAGCGTGTCTAATAGTTAATCATGGATCAAGTTGTTAGTCTCAAACTGTCACTATGGACCTTTGTTAGTCCTAAACTGTCAGCAGGACCTATTGTTTGTCTCAAAACCATGGACCTTGTTAGTCTCAAACTGTCAATTGGTGGACCCCTTTGCTTATGGGGCTCTACCAAGAAAGAATATATGCTGAATCTGGAAAAATGCTGAAATCGTGTTTGGACGGAACCCTTTCACTGAGAACATATAAATTAACCATCACCGTTTTCAAAGCTAATTAGATTTCCAATACCAACTAAGTTAAACAAGTGTTTTCAAGAGTTCCTCAAGTGTTTACTTTGAATTCATTTTAGTCAGTAACACAGGCCCTTAGAAGTAATCCTTTTAAAGGGGAGGATCCAATATTTAAGATTTTGGGACCCCATTTTACAATAATCCAAAAATGGTTACAAAGTTCGGAATTTTCAGCCGATTTTGACCAGAAACACCAAATGCTTTTTTGCCCTCTAAAACGTTGTTTTATGGTGTTTTTCTGTGACTTAGCCATTCTTTCAGAATTTTCACCAAAACTATGCTTTAATAATTTCCCATATCAACTTTCAGGAAGTTTCTGGAAAATGACTTCAAACTTAAAATATGCATAGATTGGTCCATTACCCACAATAAATTATTACAGATTGTTTAGTTTTGTGCTCAGAGTTGTCCAATTTCCAAACCCATTTAAATTTGAAAAGTGAAAAATTAAAATATTTTTTCTACTAATCCGATCAACATTACCAGGGCTTGTATAATCAACATGCATCTTTTTAATTTAGATAATTTTATACCAAAGAAAATTTGTAAAAACTTTCAAAAATATTTTTTCGAAAATTATTCCAAGATCAACCAAACCTATTGCATATGCCAAAGAAATTATCTAAATAAAAGATGCATCTGCCCATCAGGCTGCTTCCTGAAAATTTGATGGATCGGATGAGGAAAAATATTTTAATTTTTCTATACCCTTCAAATTCCAAAATAATGGGTTTGAAATTTTACCAACGCTGAGCACACAGAACCTGGAAAATCGAAAAATGTTCATGTAATTATGCATGACCAAATTCAACATATTTTAAGTTTGAAGTCATTTCCCAAAAAATTCTGAAAGTTGATAAGGAAAATTGTCAAAAATATGGATTTTGAAAATTTGAAAATTCTGAAAGAATGACCACAGTCACAGAAAAACACCGGAAAACAAATTTTAGAGGCAAAAAAAGCTACATTTTTGGTGTTTATATAGTCAAATCGGCTGAAATTCCGAATTTTATGTTCATTTTAGGTGGGGCTGGAAAATCAGCCCCAGCCAAAGATTAAACGCTCCCCTTAATTTCTATCTTTACACTACTTTGATAATGCTATTATAAACAAGCTAGAAGACAACCAGTAATTTATAGAGCAATTTACATCAAAGAGGATAAGGTTTATTAGTTTAAATATCCTGTCAAATTGCTGTAATTTAATGCATTTATTGTGTTGCACTCACGCATTAAATACCTTTCTTTATTTAATAAGAAAAATTTGATAGCAAATTTTTACCTATTAATTGCTGAGTTTGAAATAAAATGGTAAATTAACATTTCTTTACTTTGTTTCCTTCACTTCCTTATACTTATGCAATATAATAGAAATAATAGGTTTTAAAAACCTCACAAAGAAACAGGTATTTCCGTCTCAACTCTTTTCCACTTATTGAGTCAAATTAATTTTACTAAATATTTCTTAGTAAATTGCAACGTTTTTTCTATTTTTCTCTTTTAAATTTCTCCCCTATTTTTATATGACTGTTATTTCCATTAGCTACTTTCCTTGAATAATTTCATGCTTTTCATTCTCAATAATTTTCCACTTTTAGTCTAAAATTTCAAAATTACTTGTTTAATGTAATTTGTAAACCGTTTTTCCATTCAACACACCATCATTATCTTAAACCATAAACAGCACAGGAACTGGCTAAGTCAGAAGTCATTATTAGATACTGTATATAAACATTTATAAAGTATCCAAAGGAGTTTACCAAAATATTTAAAGATAAGTCATATATATATTTTTGCTCACATTTTCTCACAAATAATTTCATGCATCCGCAGCATCACTCACCCTTAAAAAGGAAAAAGAAAAAAAAAAATTACCAAAATATCCCTTAGCCGAAAACTTAATAATAAATGATAATAAAAATAAAATACAACGATTTCAATCTTGCTTTTTTAAATGTCCCAATAGCTGATGTATTTATAAATATACCAGTAAAACTCGTTTGATTATCGATTGAAAACAATTCTTGTTTTTGTGTTTTTAATGAGGGTCTAAGGAACAACAACACATCCATCACATTAAATAAAATTGGACTTTACATAATCGTTGAAAATAGACTTTACACTGTTCTTTCTACACTGCCTCATGATAATTGTGAATCTAATTAAGAAATTTATATACTGTAAGTGAATTTTCCTCTGTAAGCATGCGTGTTTTATTCCTAGTGTATATTTCTGTCCTTTTTTGATATAGCCACAGCACGAGCCCCACACTGGGGCCCGAGACACCACAAGCCCCCAGTGTGATAAAAATTTCACTACATATGATATATATAATATATATATATATATATATATATATATATATATATATATATATATATATATATATATATATATATGAAAATACTGCAATAGACCGCAGCTTAAAATTTGTATAGTAAAAAAAGAAGCTATTGTGGGAAGATAAAGAAAATTTCTACTCAAAGTCGGAACCAACGGCTGTTGGTGACCGAGACTGATATACTCGACGTTCTACCGACTGGGCCTCTGTAACCCAAAAAGTTAGATTCAAGAACTGCTTTCAAACGACCGATCCCCCTTCAAAGCGATATCAACAGGTTTTCAACCTGTCCTTCCCTCGTTCTGTAAGATATAATAAATGTAAATACTACAATAGACCGCAGTCAGCTTAAATTTGTATAGTAAATAAAGAACTATTAAAGATAAAGAAATTACCTCCCTCTGCTATGAACCAACGCATGTTATGACTGATATACCATATACTTCGGACGCTCTTACCGACTGAGCTTATCTCCTCTAACCTCTGGGTTCAATCAAGAGTATAAATTTTCTTTATCTTCCACAATAGTTATTTATATATATATATATATATATATATATATATATATATATATATATATATATATATATATATATATATATATATATATAATGGGATGCTCTTACTTTTAAATGAATATTGATGTTATACAATACATTCTTAATTCTCTTCACTTGGAAGGCGTTAGTCCACGCAAGATACGTCTGCCGTCGCTTCATCTCTTCATAAATGGTCGGTAAATGCACTCCTCTCCAATTGCTTCAAATAAATTGCATACATACTAAACATTTGTTCAATTCAAAAACTTCAGCATTTAAATTCTGTCGATGAATTTTATTCATTTTTAAATCTTGTAAAATTCGTCTTTGTTCTATTCATATAAATCTTTTTGGTGAGATTTTGGAAATCTGCTTTTATTATTTGGATTTGGTATCATTGTCGTCTATTTTGGTTTAGGAGTTAAGACTTTTTAAGTTTTTTATAAAAGGTTACTAGATCGAAGAAGAAAAAATACGCAATATATATATATATGAGTATATATATATATATATATATATATATATATATATATATATATATATAGTATATATATATATATATATATATATATATATATATATATATATATATATATATATATAAATATATATATATATAGAAGATATATATATATATATATATATATATATATATATATATATATATAGGTATATAGATCGATAGATAGAAAAATATACGCATATATATATATATATACTGAAAATATGCATAATGAATATAGAGCACTTGTTACGAAGTGCAATGCCCATTTATCGAAAGAATATTCCTTTCCAAGTCTTAAAATCGTTAGCCGCATTTTGTCATTCTGTTGTGCCCCGAGGTCAGCCTAATCCGCTAGTGGTATTATAATAATATAATATAATATAATATAATATAATATAATATAATATAATATAATATAATATAATATAATATAATATATCACCTATGTGATAACGATCATACACTGCAAGGGATCAGCCTACTTTGGCGTCTCTAAATTACTTTGAGTACCCCCGGGGTACGCGTACCCTACTTTGGAGACCACTGGTAAAAATAACAATTTCGAAGCTGGACTGATTCTTCTTCTTCTTCTTCTTCTTCTTCTTCTTCTTCTTCTTCTTCTTCTTCTTCTTCTTCTTCTTCTTCTTCTTCTTCTTCTTCTTCTTCTTCTTCTTCTTCTTATTATTATTATTATTATTATTATTATTATTATTATTATTATTATTATTATTATTAATATTATTATTATTATTATTTTATTATTATTATTATTATTATTATTATTATTATTATTATTATTATTATTATTATTATTACAAGAATCATTCATTAGAGGTTAACGCTTTAAGGGACCTAAAGACTTCACACAGTTTTAAGTATTACATAACTCGGCCTACAACACGAAGCAATTAATGAAAACAGAAATTAAACTTTCATAGATCATATTTGGTGAAATTTCTAGGTTGAGATCTTAATTTCTTTATAATAAGATTTATCTACTAATAATTTTCCCTACTTTTTACTGATGTACGTAATTACATAAGACTCAAAACCTAACTACTATAAAAATATAGGATTTGATTATGTTAACTGCTATAAAAATTAAGTAGATACAATAATATAAATTAAATTCTCCTTATATTTAACAAGAAAGTAGATGTACACACCAGATCTAGCACTTTTATAAATCCCCTATACAGATGCTATAATAAAACCTTCAAAATAAACCCAAAAAATTAGAGTGTAATAGAGCAAAATCCATGATAACTTATTATTATAAAAGCACACCACCGGAACTACAAATAGAGAATCATCCATTTCCAACTATACCATAATTATGAGAACCATTTAAATGCATTATTGTAAATGGCCAAACGGATTATCACTCAGATAAATTCCTACAAAAGACGCCAACAACATTGGACCATAATAAACAATCTAAAGTAAGAAAAACCAACATTATAAAATAACTAAAATAAATAGGGAAGTCACAAATGATCAAAATAAAATCTTATATTCAATCAATAAATTCTTCGTTAATATTAGAACTAATTTATTGGCAAACAAACCCCTAAGTCAAGCAGACTTTGAAACTTTTTTATTACAATGCAACTCAATTTTCCTTTGAAAATACTACACCATATTAGATGTCCAAAATGTGATTACAGTCTTAAGTAAAAAGGAATGTGATATCTCTAGGATTTCAAACCACTATATTCACCCCACTGGCACATTTATTCAATGTTTCATTAATCTCGGATGTATTTCCAAACACTCTCAAAGTTTTCGCGTGACTCCTATTTTAAAAAAAAAAAATCACCCCCACTGCATTAAACCCCGAAATCCTCTCTCAAAAAGCTGAAAACACTCTATCAAACATCATGGCACGGATTGACGCAAATAAACTATTAAATTAAAAAAAGATCATACATTATAATAAGAAACAAAAACTTATGAAATAATTTTATAATCAAAATAAATAACACAGAATTAGCTAAGACAAATATTGCAAAAATACTTGGAGTGGTATAGAAAAAATTAATCATTAAAGAGCACATAAACTCGTTAGTAAAAACAAACTAGCAAATACATGTTGGTGGTGATAAAATTAAGAAAATACATCCCATTATGCATACTAAGAAAGATAGATCTTGCACATATTCACGGAACTATACCCAAATAAATGGTCGACAGGAAATGT
>JABUQX010074724.1:0-7500 GCA_015478945.1 Trachelipus rathkii | reverse complement strand
AAAATTGAAAAATGAATACAAATAAAAAAGTAAACGACTCTCAGAAAATAAATAAATAAAAAACCAATTTGTAATTTAAATCGGACTATTTTTAATTCCAATAGAATTTAGTCTTCATAAAATTTTTATATTTCATTTTTATTTGTACTCAATAATTAAAACTTTTTAATTTTGACTAATTTTTATATATTATTTTTCTTTTCAATTGAAATTTACAACCATGATTTCAATTTTAATTATCGTTACATTTTGTATAATATATTTCACTTTGTAAGTTTGTTGAGAAATGTTTCAATAATTTTCACTTAATTTTTAAATATATATATATATATATATATATATATATATATATATATATATATATATATATATATATATATATATTAGTATATATATATATAGTTATATACAGCATATATATTTATATATATATATATATATATATATATATATATATATATATATATATAGTTATTAAGTTGTTATATATATATATAAATATTCCATACATGGTTATTATTATTATTACATATTATTATTATTATTATTATTATGCATATTATTATACTTATTATTACATATTAATAGTAAGTCAGGTAAGTTATTGCTATTATTATATTATAATAGATTTATATAATGATAGCATTATTATAATTGTTGGTATCTTATATATATTATATTACATATTATTATTATTATCTATATTATATATTATATATATATTATTAATATTGTTATTGCTATTAGCTGGTTATTATTATTATTATTGATACATATTATTATTATATTATTATTGTTATTATTATTATTATTATATTATTATATTATATACATTATTATTATTATATTATTATTATATGTATACATATATAGTATATGATATTAGATATATATATTATATATATATATATATATATATATATATATATATATATATATATATATATATATATATATATATATATATATATATATATATATATATATAAACAATTCTATTATCAATAATGCCAAAAATAAAAAAAAATCGATACAATTCCGATATTATGAAAATAAGAATATCGATATATTTCATTTTCGAACCCATAACATAAAACTCCCTTTCTAATATCGATTATACCCAACTAATAACACCGATTTTCTCTGATCCTATCAAAAGCTTATTTGAAGCATTCTTTTCAAATCATACTTAATAAGCGAACAATTTCCCCTTCAAAAAAGGGAAATAGAGATAAAGTCAATTTTTTGCTTATAGAAAAGCTTTTAAAAGTTGAATTCAATCAGCAAATGGAAGCACTAACTTAATTAAAGGTTTTTATTTTCAAGTGATTAAAAATAGATTAAATCCTTTAATATATATATATATATATATATTATATATATATAGATATATTTATATATTATATATAGTATATATATATTGTTATTGTTAATATATTGTTTGGTTGTTATTATATATATATATATATATATATAGTATGTTGGTTACTGTATATAAAAAGTATATATTATACAGTTATATAGTATATGTTGCTATAAGTTATTTAGGTTTGTGGTGCCATATATATATGCAAAGATATATACATACATGGTGCACAAAAGTTACATATACATATATATATATATATTATTACTACATACATATATGTTATTATTGGTGATATATATATATTATTGTTATTGTTTCATACATACATACAGTTATATTACTATGTATGCATATTTACAATTTATTACATTGTTACATTATTACATATTATTGGTTGGCTGGCGTCTGGTGGTTACTTCATATAATTATCATTAGCTGCTATTGCCTTACATTATTATGTAAATTTTCAGTATTATTATTATTATCCATATTTATATATAAGGACTTATTGATATTATTATAGTTATTATTAATGTTCTGCTTAAGTAATTATTATTATTATAAACATATATACATATATATACATATTATTATTGTTGTTATATATATTATTATATATATATATATTAATATACACATATTACTATTATTATATTACATAGTAAACAGTGACTTTAAGGTTCCTTTAATAACTATTATTATATATTATTAAAAATGTTATAATTATTTTCATGTATTGATTGATAATGCATATTATACATAATATACATTATTACTTATACTGCTGGTTGAGCATATGCTATATTATTATTATTACTGCTGCTGTTTTCTTTTATATTGTTGTTATATTACATATTATTATTATTATATTATTGGTTATATTATATTATTAATATTATATATTATTATTACATACACATAAATATAGTATTGATATTTATATATATAAATATATTTTATTATACATTCATACATACATATACATATATTATCATTACAAATATTATTATTATTCTATTACATAATATTATTTATACATATATTATTATTATTTCATATATATATTTCCCTAAATGTCATGGAAAGGAAATATTTTTTTTTATTGGAGCAACTTTCCAAGTAAACTTTTTTACAGTTTGGATTGTTTTCGTTTAATAAACTGTATTAAATGTATATAATACAAAATTTGTACTATTATCTTTTCAGTGAAGTATTCGATCCAACAAATAAAGAGGTTAAGATTTATGTTTTAAAGGTGTTTATCGTTTTTTTATCACAGTAGTTATACCCATGTGGTGTGTGCGTTTGGTATACAATAAGAATGGAAGAAAAACTTAAATGGTATGTGTTATTTTATTTCTTAATAACACTTTGTTGATTGAAAATTAACGCGTTAAAAGCACTAAACAAACCTTTTTCTTTGAAGTCAATAATTATTTTAAAATAACACTTCGTTGACGACTAACAAATACCGCGTTAAAAACACTAAACAAACCTTTTTATTTGATAATAATAAAGTCTGATTTACTAAAGCAGTAAATCTTAAGGATAGAAATTATTATTAGTTTTTAAAAGTAAAAAGATCAAAGGAATAAAATATTATTTAGAAGGCAAAAAGATACATTTCCCTAAGGCTAAAGAAACATCCTGAGGCGACAACATTATTATGTAAGAAAACTCTTTAGAATCCAGATTTAAAAATATTATAATGAAAATCAGCTTTCATCTCTTTATATATATATATATATATATATATATATATATATATATTATGTTATATATATATATATATATATATATATATATATATATATATATATATATATATATATATATATATATATATATATATATATAGATAGATAGATAGATAGATAGATAGATAGGTAGATAGATAGATAGATAGATAGATAGATAGATAAATAGATAGGTACTAATAATTGCTTGCAACCACGATAATGAGATACGAGATAAATTGACATAAAAAGATACAAAGAAGAAATCTAAAAAGTTATCAAGATATGCAAAATTAATTTCATATTTCGCAAATTATAATTAAGAAAGAGATTGAAAGATATTCGAGATTAAAAGAGATTACAAAGACTATGGAAGAGAATATATATATATATATATATATATATATATTAAGGTTGGTTGTTAAGAAGAAGCAGAAAAGAAATTTTAATACTTTTCTGTTATTGTTATATATATATATATATACATAAATATTTATATTGTTATGTTATATATATATATATATATATATATATATATATATATATATATATTTATATCTAATTATAATAAAATTAAAAAAGTTTGAAAAATACCAATTTGAAAAAGAAATAAAGGCGGAAAATAATATTGCGCAAACTCTAAAGAAGAAAGCAAAATGAGCAAACATTTTAATTGAGAAACCATTGGACAAACTTATAAAGAAAAAAAGATGCTAATCATATAAAGAGGAAACTAAATATTGCACAAAAATATGAAAACTCATAAAAAAATACGCAACCATGCAAGAGAGAAATTAAATATTTCCTAATCATATAAAAAATGAAACAAAAAATGGGCAATTTTTAAAGGGGAAGACAAATTTTTTATGAACTAATAAGGAAAAAAAATACTCCACAATTCAAAGGTGATACCAAATATTGAGCAAACTTATAAAGAAGAAGCAGAACAAATTGCTAACTTAATAAAGAGAAAAAAATATGCAAACTTTTATGGGTGAAGAAAATATTGTATAAGTTTGTATTTAAAATAAAAATGCGCAAACACGCAAAAGCTAATCTAAATATTGCACAAACTTACAAATGAGAAACAAAAATTACTAAAACTAGAAAAAATAACAGACAAATTAGAAGCATATTAAAAATATATGTGCATGTGAATTAAAAAAAAACACACACACACACACAAAAAAAACAATAAAATTGAAAAATGAATACAAATAAAAAAGAAAACGATTCTCAGAAAATAAATAAATAAATAATAAAAAAAAAAAATTGTAATTTAAATCAAACTATTTTTAATTCCAATGGAATTTAATTTTCATCAAATTTTTATATTTCATTTTTTATTTGCACTCAATAATTAAAACTTTTTAATTTTGATTTTAATTTTCATATATTATTTTTATTTTCAACTGAAATTTACAAACCATGATTTCAATTTTAATTATCGTTACATTTTGTATAATATATTTCACTTTGTAAGTTCGTTGAGTGAAATGTTTCAATATTTTCACTTATTTTTTAATATATTTATATATATATATATATAATTTTTTTTTTATATATATTATATATATATATATATATATATATATATATATATATATATACATATATATATATATATAATATATATATATATATATATATATATATATATATATATATATATATATATATATATATATATATATATATATATATATATATATATATATTTATACATATATATATATATATATATATATATACATATATATACGGTATTAGAAAATACATATATATATATATTAACACAGCAGCATATATATATATATTGTTATATATATATTATGCTATATATATATATATGTATATATATTACATAGTTATATATATGTTATATATATGTATATAAATATAAATATATATATGGGGCAGAAGGATTTTGAAATACAAATGGATGAAATTATTAGGGCGTTAACCAAAGGAAAAAAAGAAGTCCACAGGTCCAGATGGTGTGTGAGTATGGAAACGTTACAGATGGGAGGCAGAGGGGTGGAGGAACGGCATGGGTTATATAATTTATGTTGGAGGAGGGGAGAGGTTCCACAGGATTGGGAGATGGTTGTTTGGTTCCGCATAAAGGAAAGGATAGATGTAAGTGTGGGGAATTATAGAGTATTTGTCTTTGAGGTAGTAGGGAAAGTGTATGTATAATACCACTGGAGAGGGTGAGAGATTTAACGGAGGAGAGATTGGGAAGAACAAGGAGGATTTAGGGTGGGAAGGGGGTGTGTGGACCAAGTATTCACAATGAAGATGTTTGTGGAGAAAGGTATAGAAAGGAAAGGGAAAGTGTACGGGTGTTTTCTTGATCTGAAGAAAGCATATGATAGAGGGAAGAGGGGGGAATTATGGAAGGTGCTGAAGGAATTTGGAGTAGGGATTAGTTAAAAGGTATTAGGGGCCTTTTATAGGAATAGCAGAATGTGTGTGAGAGTATTAGGGGAGAGAGTGAGATAGTTTTAAAAAGAGAGGTTAAGATAGGATGTAATGTCACCTGTGGCTTTTCAATTCTATTTATGGAGAGGGGTCTGGTGCAGAGGAATGATGAGGGAGGGAGAGGGGTGGAATTGATTAGAGGTGATAGATGGGAAGTGAACATGATACTATTTGGTGGGATGATACTGCCTTAGTGGGCGAAGAATTCAGAAGGGCTGTAGTATTTGGTGAAGGAGTTTGAGAGGGTGTGTGGACAAAAAGGTCTTAGGATAAACCCAGGAAAGAGTAAAGTGTTAGTGTTTGAGGAGGAGGAAACAGATGAGGGGATGGGGTTAGAGATTAGAGTAGGAGAAGTAGTATTAGAAGAAGTAAAGGTTTTCAGATATTTAGGGATGGATTTGGGTAAGGAAGAGGGATGAAGGAAGAGATAGATCACAGAGTAGGAGAAGTAGAATGAGAGTATTGAGTGGTCTGAGGGAATTATGGAAAAGGGGGGATTTATCACATAAACCTAAGATAAGTATGTTTGAAAATATTTGTGTCAGCGGTACTATATGGTGTGAAACATGGGGTTGAATGCTAGGTCCCCAAGAAGAAGCTGGAAGTGTTTGAGATGAAAGGGGTTGGAGAGCGGTATGTGGGGTTAGCAAAAGAGAGAGGATTAGAAAATGGGGTGATAAGAGAGAGATGTGATTGGAAAACTGGTCGGTGAGAAGTATGGTACTGAATAAAACAAGAGGCTTGAACCAGAATTGAGGAATTAGAGGTATTTAGAGGAGTGGATAGGAAGAAGAGGAAGGGGGAGCCTCCGAGAAGAAGGTGGATGGATGGAATAAAAGGAAATGCTGGAAGAGAGAGGGATGAGGGTGGAGGATGGTAGGGTGTTGGCGAGAGATGGAATGGGTTGTGGAGGAGGTGGTGAAGATACGACAGCAACATGAATTGTGGAAGTTTCGCATCACCACACCCGCTTGCCGAAAATGAGTGTTTGTACAATAACAATAATAATAATATCATCAATAATAATAATAATATGTTATATTATTTCATATTTTACATATAGGTTATATATATAGTTGATATATATATATATATATACATATATTATTAAGTTATATTGTTGGCGCGGTTGCTATATTACTAAGGTTGCTGGTTATTGTTATATGGTTACATATTGGTTATATATATATATGGTGATATTATTATTATTATATGTATATAAAAGATTATATAGCAGCAGCATATATATATATATATATATATAGGTATATATATATATATATGTATATATATATATATATATATATAAACTGTCCCCTCCACCAGGAAGGTCAAATGGCCTTCTAGGAAAACCAATACCTGTCAGTGGGACCCATCGAAAAAGGTCATCCTTGGGTTACGCGGGCCTAACGGCTAAATCTGCTGGCTGGCCCAGACCTATCGCGGATGCCGGAAGTTTTCCCATTAGTATGCTACTGGCCATATGTGGTTCACAGCGCTCCGAGTGTAGATGAATCTAGGAGTTATTAGGAGAATAGATCACATTCTCTCGTTCCACCCAGTTCGAACCTGGATCCTCTCGCTTGCTAGGCGAGTGCTCTACCAATGAGCTAGAGCGCTCATTATATATATATTTATATATATATATATATATATATATATATATATATATATATATACATATGCATATGAAAGAAAGTATATATATATATATATATATAAAGTATATATATATATATATATATATATATATATATATATATATATATATATATATATATTATATATATATATATATATATATATATATATATATCTATTGAAGCGGCGCACGAAAGCGCGAAAGCTGGTTTCAATGATAAATGCGAAAACGGTTTAAACACCGTAAATTTTGATCCGAACAGCTTTATT
>JABUQX010074723.1:25000-39103 GCA_015478945.1 Trachelipus rathkii | reverse complement strand
CGTATGCCAAACACCTTAAAGATACAACCTTAAAAAGCTTATATCATGTTTCAGCTTACATACTATCAATATTTAGATGTTTGGCGGTTAAGGTGGGATCCCTCTCTGGGGGATCTAGACAACCCATATACGTGCTGATATAACCATACATATTCGAAACTCTACGACCCCGATAAACCCTTATAAGGACACCAACAATATGTGTGTATACGACTGATTTATTACCTAACCCGTTGTAGTATATATCGGAACTCAGGAAATGATGCGAAGAAAAACCGCGGTGTGGAAAAAAAATAACAAATAAAATAATAATTCAATAATAAATAATTAATAATAATAATAATAATAATAATAATAATAAATAATGACTAATTAATAATAAATAATAATAAATAATAATTAATACAAAACAAATCAACACTAACCGATGGTCTGAAACCAAAACCAGAACCGCGGGCCGCGGCCGGAGCCGGAACGCGGAGTTCGGGGAGTCGAGTCGAGCCGGCAGTCGGATAAGGTCGAGGAGTCGGAGTCGGCAGTGGAGTCGGAGTCGGGAGTCGGAGTCACACAAGACAACTCGAAATTATGATCACTCCGTGATCATAATTTCTTCGACTTAATAAATAAAAAATAATAAATACAAACAAACACAAACAAACACAAACAACATTAGACAAAAACAAAAAAAAACATAGACAAAACTTCGGTTTTGTCTGTTTGTCGAATTGATAGCCCTTCGGGCTATCAATTCTCCATATAAAAGTGAGAAGGCTTCGCTTTTATATAGAAAAAAAGTGTTGACACGCTATTCCACGTTCAGTCTTCGGATTCATCCTCATCATCATTCATTCAGGCATCATCGATCGATCCACATCATCACACTCACTTTCATCATTCATCATCATCATTCTATTCATCGATCCATTCACCATCTCCTATCCTACGAATCACATTAATAACATTGATTTATTATTATTATTGTCATTATTATTATTATTATCTAATTATTATTATCTTATATTATTATATTATTACTTATTATTTATATTATTTATTGTGATTACTCTTTATTATTATTATCATTGATTATTATTATTATTATTTTTAATAATATTATTATTATTAACCTATATTATTCATATATTATGATCATTGATCATCATCATCATTCAATATCACTCCATCATCATCCTCCAATCATCATCATCACTCAATTCATCTATCATCATATCATCATAATCCATCATCATTCACCATCTCATAGCACCATTATTATTATTATTATAATCATTATTATTCGTTATTATTATTATTTTATATTATTATTATGTGATTTAATTATTATTATTATTATTATTATTATTATTATTATTATATTATTATTTTATTATGATCATCAAATCATCATCATGCATCATCCAATCATCATCATCATCATCATCATCATCGATATCCATCATCATTCATCATTCATCATCCATCAATATTATTATTATAATTATTATTATTATTATTATTATATATTATTATTATTATTATTATTATATTATTATTATTATTTATGTTATTATTATTATTATATATTATTATTATGACATTATTATTAGTTATATTATTGATTATTATTATCAGAATTTGTAGATAACAGCAAAGGATCTGTAATTAAGGTTCAAAAACGTGTATTTGTTAACTATATTTAGACTATACTGTATTTATTTTAATTATTTAAACAAAATTTAAAATATAATAAATCATTTTGAAAATAAAAAGTTACAAATAATCTAAAAAAATTACATTCAATAAACTTATTTATTAAAATTTAGACGAGTATAAGACTCATTTGTGCTAAATGTATTACCCTAATATATGATGTATAAATATATATATATATATATATATATATAATTATATATATATATATATAGTTATATATTATATAGTATATATATATATTATATGATATATATAATATATATATATATATCTATATATCATATGATATTATATAATATATATATATATTATATATTATATTAATAATATATATATATAATATAATTATAAATATATATATATATATATATGTATATATAGTATATTATAGTATATAGTAATGAATCACTTATAGTATATATATATATAATATATATTAATATATACTATATATATACTGAATACTATACTATATATATATAGTATATATACCTATATTAATATAATTATATAATATATACTATTATATATTATATATATATATATAGTATATATAAATATATATTATATTTTTACTATATATATATGTATGTCCCAAAAGTAAGTGTACTGATGTCGAATCTAATTATGTATTGGACTTACCTGAAATTAAGCCAAGCTAAATTCTCCTTTGAAAAGTATGGACCCTTTGGGAGGTTGGCACCAGCGGCTTCCAACGTTCTTCCACTGGTTCATTAGTCAGTACAGGAGCGCATTTTACGTGAAAATGTGTTTAGTTCACCTTTTACAGTATTTCTTATGTTTTCCATTCATCGTCCCAAAATGATAACTCTTCAACTTCATTTCAGACTTTAGGAAGGGAAGAAAATCCGAACGGAGCATGAGTTAGTCTGGGCTGGTATGGAAAGATGTGGAAATACGCTTGAATGTTTTTCTTCGCCAAAAACTCTCGATAATTCAAAGCGCGAGTGTGGATGTCGCGTTTATCGTGCGTGCAGCACCCAGCCCGTGTCTGCAATGTCATTTCTGATTCGCTGAACTCGTTTTCGAAGTCGTTTTCCAAGCATTCTTGTTGTAACAAGACGGATTAACTGGGGTCTGTCCTGAAGGTACAGCAATTCCTTGTGCACAATACCGATGGTAGTCGAAAAAAAACAATAAGTCAGCTGTTTTTCACCTATGAACTTGCCCATTCGTGCTTTCTGTGCGGGCGAGGAGAAATTGTTTGTGTGCCATTCCGCTTTTGGCGTTGGTTTCAGGATCGTTCCTTCAAAAAGCCCAGTTATTTTCAATCGTCTTGTTATAAACTTTATCCAAAAAATTGTGCTCACATTTCAATCTTTCAAAAGTAAATTCTTCGGAACAAATTGTTGACCACCCGTTCGCGTTCCTGCTTCACAGACAGGTCTTGCGGGCAACTTAGTTTTTCACCAAATTTTTCATTGTGGCAAATGGTTTCCTTTAACAATTCTATGAACTCACTGTTATCCAAAACCAATTTCTTCTTGCAGCACTCTGACGCACTGAACCGGCGTCTCTCTCCATTCACAGCTTTAACAAACTTCCACAATTTTCATTCGTTTGTTTGACAAGAGTTGTCTTCCACAACTTCGGGCCGTCTTCAAAATTTTCTGCATACCTTTTGGCGAACCGTGCTTACTCTTAGATGCCGAAGTTCTCGATACAGTGGCATCCCACACAAAAGTAAATCATCCTCATATAATAGTAGGAACTCTCTTCCACTCTCTTCCATTCTCCATCACTCTAACACCCATCCCTGCCACCCCACCTCTAAATTCTTTCATAAACCCCATCCACATACAAAATTGAATAGACGTAAGGAGATATAAGAACATCCCTGCCTGCGACTCACGCTATTAAATTAAAACAACAATAAATTTTTCGACTCTATTCTATTCTGTATATACGTTTCACTAGTCGTCATACAGTACCTTCTTTGATTCCATTCAGAAGCTTAACCACCAACAAATATATCATATTAGTATATTATGATCATCATTATATATAGAGCCATAGAGCATTCCTCTATTATCCTATCATACGCACTGTTGCCAATCCATAATAATCTAAATTACAACTTTATTCTTCTAATCCCTCATTTTCCAATCATTTGGGATTCAATGTAAAGATCTTCATCCGCACATCCATCTACCAACTTTCTCCACCAACGCAACCTTGTTTCTTTGCACCAATCAGTTCCTCTCTAGTCACTCGACGTTTACCCTTTTCGACCAAAATACCAGGGCATTATATATCTCCCTTGCAACACTCAATAAACTAATTCCCAAATAATACCTACAGGTACCTTATCTCCCCTCTACCCTCTATATAAGGTGTGCTGGTTATTTGCTTTTCCTTCAATCCCTTGAAACTATTTAGGCCCTCCATAGAACGCTTTGTTCCACAACTTCCAAATCAAATCAATCACCATCTTTCTATTTACTATTATATTATAATATATATATATAATATATATATATATATATAATAGTATATATATATTATATATAATATATATATATATATATATATATATATATATAATATAAGACAATTTAACTTTACACCGTAAATGGATTTATTTAGAAAATACTGATATTAAGAAATGAATAATATCAATAATGTAGAAAAAATGATAAAAAAAAAAAAAAAAAAGATATTTGCTGGTAAAACTTTATTATTAAATACATTACAAGTACTTTGCAAATTTTCAAGTACAAAATGTGCAAGTACAAGTAACAAGCACAAGTAAACTGGGTTTTATGATACTAAGTACAAGCTACAAAGTACTCCAAAAAAATTTACTAAAAGTACAAGTACAAAGTACTTTAACTTAAAGCCCAAGCCTGACTAGTATACTACTAAGCTATATTATATATATATATATATATCAATATATACTAGTACTAATATATATATATATTATATAGCTACTTATATATATATATATATAAACTATATTATATATATTTGATTATATATGATATATATACTATAATATATATATATATATTTTTTTTTTTTTTTTTTTTTTTGTTTTGTTCTAGGGACTGAATTCTAGGATGACTCACCTAAAGCGATACGCACGGCCCATTAAAACTCCTGTAAACGGTTGTATCGCGTTGGCTTACCTAATTGACTGTTCCATCTCGCCTCACAATCCTGTCGGCAGGTGCTGATCGCAAGTCCCTTTTTTAGGATCCACAACCACTCATAATTTCGATCGAAGCTGGATTATTGTTTGAAGTCTTCCAAAACTTAACTATCACTGTTTAAGATCCATCCAAAAACGAGGAGACCGTATCTCACTGGAGCTTTCGATCGTCCCCCAGGGTGAGGCTTTGAAGTTGAATCTGATGTAATGCCACTCTCTCTTCGAAGGGTAATACATCATATGCATAGGTTATCTTCGCTTTCAAACTCCAATACCACCTGCTCTAACACCGATTCTAAGAAAGGTGCCTCAGAATCTTCCTTACTGGCCATTTGTAAACAGTTTATACCATCTTCAACTTCCTCAACATCCCTTTCCAAAAGGTTGCTGCCGTTCTCTTATGATGAAGGATGTAACACCTTGATATCTCTGCTCCCACCATTTTTGGCCTAGCCCTGACCCCTCTCGTCAAATCTAGCCACCCCGCTGCCTTGTATAAAGGCATCATTTCCTGTCTCATTCCGCAGTTCACGGTTGATTTACTCCATTGCTTACTGACGGTCCTAAAACAAGGGACAGTGTGCGTACGGCTGCTGTCTTTCCTGACCGCAACCTCTCCCATACCCTCCCCCTCATGCATCAATATTTAAACAGAATTAAAGGCTATAATGATTTCCCTTTCTCGAATTCTATTCCCTAACCAAAACCACTCTTATGTCATATATTTGTGTTCGCCCAGCGCGCCTCCAGGCACCCCTGATTCTAAAGCTCCCTATTCTACGAAACACAATGGTATCCGCTATGATACAACATATTTCTTTGGCTGCTCCTTTCTTGTTAAGAAAAAAATCCATACGATGTGAACCCCCTATCACGTAGGGGTAACTGGGAATAAAATCGCTGACAGAGAGGCCAAAATGGCCGCCTATTCTTTTCGGAGCTGTTCTAGGTCCCTCACCGGATGCAATGTTTCGACAAGGATCAAGCTTCCCATTCAAACTGATTTATTATTCCTGGGCTTTTCCAAACAAGTCCCTATACGCTCCCCTATGGCTTAAGAGTGCTGACGAATGATTAAGCGACGCCGAAATTTTACCAAAATGTCCGAACATTGGTGAGTGGGTCTCCTACTCTATCCAAAGAAAACTTCCTGTACGGAGGGTCACTTGCATTGGCTCCGTATGAAGCAGCAAACACCAGTACATTACAGCTTACTACATGTCACTGGGAGATTTCTCCCACCTGCAAGTTTTGCCGTCTGCCATATACCCTGCGATCTTGGCACACCATATCCTTCATTTGATTGTCCCAACTGGACTCCATTCGCCATCGTCATTTTCCGAATTTCTCATAGTCCATAACACCTCACAAAGTTTATCTCACTTCAACAATAATTTCACCAACTTTTAGTTTGTTTCTCACTTTGTTACTCATCTTCAAGAACTCACAGAATATGCTGTACATCATCATGAGTAGTGATGTAATTTTATGCGCTAAACGTTTATAATATAAGGGACATCTTTTATTTAAGCTTTTAATAACTCACAGAAAGATGATTCATTTCGTCCATCCAATTTTCTTTGACACTTTAAAATGTGTATGAGCCAGAACGCCACCGCACCCATTGGTGTTTCAATTATTCAACCCAAGGTTTTTTGGACCGCGCTTCTCATGTGGAGCGCTGGTGAGTCCGTTACATGAACTTTCAATTAATATATATATATATAATATAATATATATATATATAATATATATATATATATATATATATATAATATATATATATATATATATATAATATATTATATATATATATAAATATTCTGTGTGTGATACTTAAAGCAAAGAATAAAGATTTGAAACGGAATATTTCATTTTCTCTTGCACTGTAACTGCTATGATGACTATATATAACCAATATGCAGTCATGAATGTGCTAAGTTATTGAAAATGATCATTCTTTTATCACTTATGAATTCTTGTCTTTGTCTCTGACACTATTATTTATAAAATATTTTTGTTACGAACATTCTCAAGAAGATCTTCTGATGTGTATGTTGTAAACAAAAGATTTTTAGATATTAATATATGTTCCTCGCGCAATTTGTCCAGGAGTGAGAAATCCCCTCATTTTTTATTACAAATATATCAATAGTATATTATTATATTATGTATATATTTCTAAATACATATTAAACTATTATATATATATACTTCATGTATCAGTATATATTTATATATTTTATATAAATTTTATATTTTATAGATTACAGTGTAGAAAATACAATTTATAGTGTTATATAATTTTGGTTATGATATTAATGTTATGTTATAATATATATATCTATATATTTTATATGTAAATTTAATTAAATATCCTGACTGAAGCTATTTTATGAACTATATGGATATTTATAAAAGTTATTTCATAGATTTATTTATTAATTTATAAATAGATTACAGATTGTAGAAAATTAGATAACATATATAATAATATATTACTATATATTTTATAAATATATATTTCAATAACATATTATTATATAAATATTATACCATACTTTTTATATATATAATATAGATATATTATTTATATAATATATGGATATATTATAAAAGTTATTTCAACAGCATTTAGTTATATAAATTTTATACCATAAATTATATATAATACCATAAATATATATATATATATATACACTCACCCTTAGATATATAATATTATATATATATAAATATATATATATATATAATAATACTAAAATAAATATATAATCAATATATAAGTATATATAATATATAATATAATATATATAATTTTATATATTAAATGTTGTAATTATAATATATAATTATATATATTTATATATATAATATAGGTACTATACTAATATATATATATATATAATATTATAATATATATATATATCATAATTTTATACACTCGTAAATTCAGATATATTTACAAACATATCAAATAAAAGATAATTTTATAGTTTTTAAATTTATAGTTTATATATTATACTATATATTATTATATATATATATAATATAATATAAGGGAAATAACTTGATACAAACACACGCAACACAAAATAAGTATAATTATATAATAATATACTATATATATACTTATTATATATATATAGTAATACTAGTATAATAATAATAACTATACTACTATTTATATAATATTATTATATTAATTATTACTAATTATACTAGTATTAATATATTACTATTTATATATACTCATTAGTATACAGAATACTATTAATAAAAAGCCTTTTCTTTCTGGAGCCGATCTTGCGTGATTGAGGAGTAAGTCAATTTAAAATCCAATAATACAAGGTACGGTAGCAAAATTACAAAAAAGATTTTATTTGTAATAGTTTAAAATTAAATATTTAAGTATTATTATTTTTGGTTTCAATATTATAACATTTGAAAGTGAGAATATCAACCCAGCTATCAATGAGTATTAAAATCTATTTTTTTTTTTTTTAAATACTTATGCTATAAATGATCAAGGAAATGAGAGTTAATAAGATCGGAGTGTGCTTGTATTTTCATTTCAAATGCCTCCCGAAAATGTGTAAATTTTAAACATCATCAATAGAGTTGAATTTTGCCATCTATTTCCAGTCGAAAAACATTTTTCTTGCATAAAAATGGTGTAATTTTTACAAAAGACCAGAGAAAGATCATAAACTTGATGACATAACTATAGTATGGATACCAAAAAAAGATTACTGTGATTAATAATACTATATATTATTATAATATATATATATATATAATATATATATATTATATATATATATATATATATATATATATTTATATATATATAAGTATTATATATATATTAAAAATTGATTAAATTAAGATTAAAAGTCATTTGTATTATAGTGGTTATATATAATTATATATATATATATATATATATATTATATATATATATATATATATAATATATACTATACTTATATATATATATAATATATATATATATATATATTATATTATATATTATCAAAAGCTTAAAAATATTTAATATAGGTATATATATATATATATATATATATATTAAGCAAAGGTGAACGCCGCGACATAAGGGTAACGGGGACACAAAATCACAGCCACTGACATCGACGAACACAAAAGAAAAATGACCAAGAAGCACCGCATATATATATATATATATATATCATATATATATTAATATATATATATATATATATATGTGGTGTGTGGTGATTTTCATACTGATATTAATGAAATAAATTATGTATTTTGGTAATAGATTAGTGAATAATATTTATTGGTACCATAATAAATAAAAAAATGATTAAAAATATATATGTTATCCAAATACATACAAGCAACATCGTCCGAACGAAAGCTTTCAGTCTTGCCTATGGGCGGGCGTAGCAAAGCTCGCCAAGTTTGTTTTTCACATTGTTGAAAAAATCTGCTTTAAAAAATTTAATATTAATGGTATATAAATATTAATAACAATACTGGCTTATATTTTATTATAAATTGTTAATTTAGTTGTGAAGTTCTAAATGAATTAATCATTGTATTTATTTTTTTCTCATTGGTGATTACTTTTCTTTTATTACCGAGAAAATCAGGGCAAGAATGGATTGAAAAAATGCTTTTAATATTAATATTAATATATTTAATATATAGCCTACTGTAGATTAACGAGAGAAATAGTATATTGGTTTCATAATTTAGATTGATGAGATTAATAATATATTTTTATCTCAGAAAATCGAATAATTAGATTAATAATATATATTGATAACAATGGATTAAAGATTAATAATATATTTTTTGCATTAGATTAATAAAATTTAATTATGTTTATTGTTATCAAAAGATTAATCAGATTAATAATATATATACTATGTTAAAATATGTTAAAGAAATTAGTAATTTTTTATAGATTAAAGATTAATAATGTATTTTGGTTAAAGACTGATGAGATTTAATAATTTTTACTTGTATCAAAAGATAATCCGATTAATAATATATATTATGATAAAATATATTAAAGAGATTAATAATGTCTTATAGTTTCCATCATATATTCATTAATTTTCCAAGTTGGGGTGGGGGTGAGGGTTTACCTTAATCGAAGGGGAAGGGGGACCTCTCTAAATAATTTTCCTCTAATAATCGATCCCGGGACCTTCCTTGCACAAGTCTCAAGAGCTATTAAATTTGTTTCAATCTCCAAACCCATTATTTAACATTAATCTCTTTTTAGGCAATTTCTATAAGGGTGCGCGTAAAACGCAGTGTTTCTGACGCCGCTCAAAAGTCAGTTTAATATGTCATGAAACACGTTTAAAAAGATCATATGGATGGAACAACGAACAACTCATTGATCTATTCAGCTCGCATTTGAGCGACGTCAGAAACGCTGCATTTTAAGCTGTGTTTTAAGCACACTTATAAAAGATTCCTTACTCACTCAACATTATCATTTTTAAAGTAGAATTATTATCTCTTATCTATTATAATCTGTTGTCTATTATTATCTTTTACTATATAGTATCTATTGTCTACTATTATAAATTATTTAGTATCTATATTATCATCTATTATTATTATATATTGTTCAGCACTCTATTATTATTTATTATATATTATTAAAATCTGTTTTCTATTATTATCTGTTATTATATAGTATCTATTGTCTATTATTATATATTATTTATTACCTATATTAATTAACTATATAACATATATGTTTCTATTTATTTTTTATTATTATTCTTAGGAAAATATTTCACAAATAAATTTATAAATACATTTAAAAAAACGTTTATCTTTTTAAGTTATAAAATTCTTATGAATAATATTTCACAAATAAACTTATAAATAGGTTTAAAAGAAAAAGGCGTTTCAGTATTCATTTTACGTTTTCAAATTCTTATGAACAAAATATTTCAAATGATTCATAAATAAATTTAACAAATAAGTGTTTCTATTATCTCTATACGCTATGAAATTTTTATGAACAATATTACACAAATAAACTTATAAATAGATTTAGCATATAAGTGTTTCTGTTAATAAAATTTTTTAACATATACGAATTTATTATCTTTTTACCTTTTAAAATTCTGATAAGCAATATTTCACAAATAAATTTACAAATAAACTTAACAGTTTATTTCTTTTTTACATTTTGAAATTCTTATTAACAATATTTCATAAATAAACTTATAAATAGATTTATTAAATGAGTATTTCTATTATCTTTTTACGCTATGAAATTTTTTGAACAATATTTCATAAATAATTATCTTTTTAAGTTATGAAATTCTTTTGATCAATGTTTCACAAGTAAACTTATAAATAGATTTAACAAATAAATGTTTCTATAATCTTTTTACCTTATAAATTTTTATGAATAATATTTCAGAAACAAATTTATAAATAGATTATACAAATAAATGTTTCTATTATCATTTTACTTTATAAAATTCTTACAAAAATATTTCACAAACTTATAAATAGATTTAACAAATAAGTTTCTATTATATTTTTTATAGTATATATATTACCATATATTACTATATATAGATTATATATCTTAGATAATTTATATACAGAATAAATTAATATATATATATATATTATAGATATATTATATATATATATATATATAATATATATATAATAGCGAGTGGGATACCAAACGAAATTTAAAACATTTTTAAATAATTTTATTTAGCCGACTAGTGTTCGAGTAAATAATACTTAAAAGGTTTTCTAAGCTTCCATATTACATTTTATTTTTAAACAAAGTATTATTGAAAATCAATAATAATCAAATCAATATGAAGTTAAAATTAAATAAATATATAGCTAAATTAAAATTAATTACAGAATGAATTAATATGATTCAGAGTCATGATCTTAAAAAAAATCTCACTTCAGTATTAAAAGAGTTAAAATTTAGATTTTCATTTAAGGTCGGTTTGAGATGACCCAAATATACAAGGATTCTAACAACTGAAAGTCGGGTTCCTCAGATCGGGTTCCTCAGTTCGGGACAATATTCCAAAATTGGTTTTTTGTATATGGTGGCTTTCCTGAAGAGAATGAGCATTTTATAGCTGAATAGGAGGATGATGTAAATGGATTTAGGGTTTAAATGAAATACCATTTAATGATCGCGAATACGTGTGGAAAGGTTACGTATATTGTCTTTCCTATGATAGTTTTGGCTTCGCAGTTCACACGCATTGTTAATGATATTAATTACTGATGAGCATAAAAAGGTAAAGGGAGTTACAATCAATTTTAAAAATTTCCAAATTTTTGTTTTCACTCAAAAATATAAATATTTCTAAATTTTAAACTGAATGGGAAAGTATGTTTGTTTTTAAAACAACGTCAATTTTACGACGAATTTCGTAACTCGTATTCTCCCAAGAAAAGCAACCTCGTATACAAAATATCCTTAGGAGCTGTTAATTTAGTTTGAGATTTGACTTTAAATTTTGCTGAAAGTAATTTTCGAAAAGTTGAGTCAATAATATATATATATATATATATATATATATATATATATATATATATATAATATATATATATATATATAATTATATATATATATATATATTATATATATATATATAATATATATATATAATATATATATAAGAGAATGATCCCCCCTACATTGGTGAGATGCCATAGCGAGGGTCCATCGCAGTCCCGTGAATCCCTAGAGTGGATTTTCCAGACTGCGACGAGCTCTCACTTAAGGGCATGGAGGGGATTTTAGAGTTGCGCATATTTTTTTTCTTTTCTACTACTTTTTCTGTTTCTGGTGCATATGACGGACTTACAAACCCAGTCAATGGGAAAAAGAGGGTGATGTGATCGGATTGCTGCATGATGATATATTTATATATGCCACCTTTCTCTCACCAATTCCGTGTAGATGCATGAATCTGTCAGTTGTTCTGCACGAAAAACTTCTCCAACGTTCTCTGTCCATCCACATCTCAGACACCTCCACATCCTGGATGCTCTTCCTCTCTTCACCATCAGCGGCCCTCACGTGATTGTCCAATCTAACTTAGGTTTTCACACTTCTTCTATCCTCGGTATCCTTCCAATATCTCTGGGCACTCGTTGCTCCTCAATCCTCCTAACATGTCCGTACCACCGCAGCTGGTCCTCGTCTCCACAAGCTCACTACGCTTCTCACGCCTAAATCCGCCCTAACCTCCTCATTTCTCCTCCTGTTTCTTCTTGTCACTCTCCTCTGATCAGTCGCAACACGCGCATCTCGCACGCCTTCAACTTGCTCTTTGCTCTCGTATTAAGAGCCCATGCTTCATGCCCATACATCAGTATTATATATAATACTATATATATATATTATAATTATATATAATATATATATACTATATATATATATATATATATATATATATAATATATATATATATATATAATATAATAATCTATTTCTTAATATATATATAATATATTTACTATATATATATATCAACTATATATATATATATTATATTATAGTATTATAGTATATATATATAATAATAAATAGATATGTATATAATATATATAACTCAATATAATATTATATATTATATACTTATATATATATATAATATATATATATATATACAAACGACTAAGATATTCTTCTGAACCCACAAACCAGAGAAAGTTCAAAAGAGGCTCCTTAAATTATTAGGTTATAAAAAGGTTAAATTTCGACCTTGAAGGTTTTTTTATTGGTTTATAATACTTATGATTTTTATGTTCAAGTGGTTTAACCTCTGCCTGTTAATGGCAACCTGTATAAAACAAATAGCTGGAATGAAAAAAAGTCAAGATTAGAGAGAGTTTTTAAAATAGTATATTATCTTGAAAATAAGTTATTGATTTAATAAGTTGTTAATAGCGTCAATACTCTTATGTCACGGATTTCTTCAACGAGAGATTCGCTGGAGCTCCAGAGAACCTTTGAATGACTTACAAATTTTATGATTATTTGCGAGTTAAAATGTAAATAAAGAAAGGAAATATATATATATATTATTATATATATATAATATTATATATATATATATATATATATATTATATATATATATATAATTATATATATATATAATATATATTATAATAATATTATATATTATTTTAGCT
>JABUQX010074723.1:0-22500 GCA_015478945.1 Trachelipus rathkii | reverse complement strand
CGTCGGTAAACAAACAAAGATTACACATCAAACAAAAACAAATAAATGATTCGAAATTCTATATTAATGGGCAACTAAATTAAAATGGAATATTAAAGTATTGAGAATTTCTTTTTCTCGAATAAAGTTAATATGTGGAAGGCCGTAGTTATTGCTTTTCCTATTCAATATCGTAGTATATATATTAATATATAATATATATATATATATATATAATATATATATATATATATATATATATATATATATATATAAATATATATATTACTATATAACTATATATATATATAATATATATATAATATATATATATAATATATATACATATTAATTTCAAAATAAGATCATTGGGGTTTAAGGCTAGCTTTTTTGGCTCCCCTTAAAAACGCGAATTCCCTCTCAATTATGGATTCGGATCCTCGTTCGGCTACGTGAACGGACACACAAAAATTGTCGTTAGTAAGGAAATGTTCTGTAATATTTACGTATTGGCACTTTGCGGGAATAGTGTATTACATTATCTCAATAACACACAGATCACTACAAATATAGCTAAGGCACATACAACAGGAACAATTATTCACATGCAAAACATTCCTCTCATGCTTCTAGCATTAGGATGCGAACCCACGCTCTGCAGTGGCAAGGACTTCCGACTGTGTTGCGCCCTCATTGAAGCAGAGGCTTGCTATTCGGCCATCAATATCCTTGCACTTACCAACTTGGTGAGAAACCGATACATACATATCCCGACCAATTTCCAATCCGGATTGAGGTGATTCCGATCACAGATTGAGCCATCACTCATGTGTATCGTAGGATAAAATATAATATAGTTAATGAAAGGTTAGTGTGAGTTCTATATTTTACTTAGGTGTAAGTGGTCGGTAGTTAAATCACCTCATTTCATCCTTAATATGATACTCTCGCATTGTGAGATATATTGTGTCAGTAGAGAATTATTTTTATATCGCTTTTAGGAATTAATAGTATAATTATAGTAAATATAAACATATTGAGTTATTTATTTATCCTCATGAGCCTCACTAGTATTGAATGGTAAATGTAAAAATTATAATTTACGTTCTTATATATAAATCATTATATATTATTTATTGAAACAGGTATAGTTGTTATTTAATTCTTATTATAGACCCGTAATAATAATTCAATTATTAAATATCTAGTTATCACTTTTAGGTATTATTAAGATGAGTATGAGGTATACAAGTCTCTGAATATATGATATTAATAAGTTATATATATATTTATTTATATCTAATATTATGCACATCACAACGTTGTATATGCAGTATTATTAATAAATACTTACTTGACAGGGATATAATTATTGAGTGGAAAATATTCTGTTTGGCTAGGTTTTTAAAATAAAATTTCAAATATATATGGCATGTATTATAGAATTCTGAAGGAGGGAAGTAACATTTTAATAACTATGAGTAACTTATATTTATGTTTACCTTAATGAAGTAATACTAGAATACTCAATGAATATGAAGATGCTAATACATAATCAATATATTGAGAAATGGTATTTACAATTTAATAATAAAATACCAATATGGCATAATATATTAGGATGTAACTGTCCTAATTTTATTTTAACTATAAATAAATGAAAATAAGTCTAAAGTGATAACTGTGAGATAATTGAATATATTATTAACTCAACATATATTATAATAAATAAGATAAATATTTAAATAATTATTGGAAATAATTGAAATTTTATAAGTAATTAAATAGAATGTTAATGAAAAAATTAATAATAATCCAATAATTAAATGACACATGGGATATGCGCCCGCAGGTGCCCCCGGTGCGATACCGAGCATTTTGAAACCCTCCGGATAAATATCTACTACTCGGTCGGGGAAATATATTCTTCTTTATGGTATGTCATTGTAAACCTTGTTTCATGTATATCGTTTTTCTTTTTATTTTTTCAAAATATATTAAGTTAGTATACGTTTCCTATTTGGATGATGTTCCAGTTCTTCATCTTTTTGTAGTTTCTTTTGAACCATCATTATATTTTAAAAATAATATTAACTGAGAAAAATTAAACCATCTTATCATGCCTAGGGGGGAAGACTTTTCAGTTTGTAAAATAGACAAATAATATTTAATAGGCTTTATTGATACGAATATTTTTTGCTTGTGAAGCAATAAAAATGAATTAATTTAGAATGAAATTTTTCGTTTGCTTTATTTTGTTCATGATAGGAGAAAACAGCTTTGTTTTAGTGATGATATTTTAATTGCCTAAGTGTTTATTTGTATATTTTTTGTACTTATATTGGGAAATTTAGTGCTGAAAAATAGCGAATTTCTGACACCTGCATTAATCCTTTTTGGGTATTGCCTTTAAGACTTTAATTATTAAGTGTAATTTTATGTTTTTACAATAATAAAATTCAATAGTTTTAATGTCATAAATAGCAACTTAGCTGCTATTCAACAAATTAATGTAAAAATGCTGTAAGAAGACACACTTGTAAATCAAAAGCATCTAACGAACAATTACATAATAGTGATTCTGTTAAAAATTTAAAGAATTTGAAAATAGAGAAATCTGTCAAATGTGATAATACAGAATTTACTAAAGATTCTAAAAATCCTTTAAAATTAACTGAGGATTCTAAAAATCCTTTAAAATTAACTGAAGATTCTAAAAATCCTTTAAAAAGATACAAATGCAGGCCAAAACTATTTAAGTGTAAATATTGTGACTATGTTACTAATAAAATAATTTTATTAATGGAACATTCTGGAACAATTCATAGTAATAGTGAATTTTTACATTTCTCAGGTAAGATTTCGCCTGGTAGTAGTGAAAACAATAAAACTAAAGTAACACAAAAGGTAGAAAAATTACCTAATGAAAACTTTAAAAAAGATTTGGTTATTGACGAAAATTCTGATATTTTTTGTGTGGAGATAGTTCCTCAGAAAGCCAAAGCTGTAATGAAAAGTGAACTAAACGAATTTTCTAATGATATTGGCTTAAGTGATGTCTCAGTTTCTCAGAGACTAAATAATAATGAGAAATCTGAAAGTGTATATAATGAGCGTGATTCACAAGATAATGAGTGTGATTCACAAGACAAGGAATCTGATTCACAAGATAATATGAGTGATTTACAAGATGAGGAATGTGATTCACAAGATAATGAGAGAGATTCACAAGATAAGGAATGTGGTTCACAAGATAATGAGTGTGATTTACAAGATGAGGAATGTGATTCACAAGATAATGAGAGTAATTCACAAGATGAGGAATGTGATTCACAAGATAATGAATGTGATTCACAAGATAATGAGAGTAATTCACAGTCACAAGATACAAACTCCAAATTATTGAAATGTCCATTTTGTGTGTATAATTCTCCTCATGTGGGTTACTTAAAGCGCCATTTACAGCGTATGCATTTTAAACCAGCTATATCCAGGGAAAATAAGAAAGAAAATTTAGCACCCAAGAAGAAATGTCAGGCATCCCCAATGTTGACCTGTAAGCATTGTAGTTTTAAAACGACATTAATGTTCAATCTTAAGCGCCATATTGAAATGCATATTAAAAGGCAGCATAGAATTAATGAGAAAAGGCTTCAAAAGAAAGTGAGTGAATCAGTGCAAAAGAAAAGTCTTGTTACGAAAGTAAATGAAAAGAAGAAAAATCGTGTCCGGTGCAATATAATTAAACGAAATAGTACTCGAAAATCTAACAGAAGTAGCAACATTTTACCTTTACATGAACCAAAATTATCAAACTTTAATAAGAAAAGAAAAGGAATTGAAGAGGCAGGAAAAGAGATGTGCCAGAATATTAAAGCGAAAGAGACTTTGCATTCCCAAAAGAACTTTGTCCATATTGAACATTCCGATGGTAAAATCTCCCTTCAAAATAATTTGAATGAAAGCAACTTAGATAGAGAAATATTTAGTTGTACAAATTGTGAATTTAAGTCCTACTATCACAAATCATTGACTCGTCATATAAAAATTCATTCCAAAGCAGAATCTTCTTTGTTCAAGTGTTTACGTTGCAAATTTAGTACAGGTAACTCTGTTACCTTCTTCAATAGATTGTTTCTCATGTTTTTCCTATTAAGATATTTCTTAAGATATTTTCTAAGTTGACATCCAATTGGTTGATAATTTTTGTTATTTTGTAAGATTCTGTTGGTGATATAACCTGTAAAAAAGAGTGTCATTTGATTCCAGTTATCACATAAATCTGCTAGATGATTGATAAAATGAATTTTCGATTTTCTGGATGCTAAACCTATTTATTTTCCATTGGGTTGTAATGTAAGAGATTGCCAATGGTTATTTTTAGTCAAATATAATTCAGTGGTATGTGCATGTGGATAAGATCCATTTTGTATGTAGTTGGGTCAAGATAACATTTTCAATGTTTTGTCAATAGGACGGTTTTTGGTAATAATTTTCTGTATTCTAAACATAATTTTTCTTATGTTCTAGTTCATTTAATAACGTAATTTTCGTTTTACTAGAGCAATTTCTGGTGGTTCTGTGCTTGTGACCTTTTTTTTACCTTGTTTCTGACTTTTGACCTTTTTCTGACTTTTGACCTTTCTGACCTTTTGTTGACCTTTTGACCTTTTCTGACCTTTTTCTGACCTTTTGACTGTTTGCCTTAGTGCATTTGTCAGTGTGCCTTTTGTCTTCCTATAAGTAGCCTTTTTTTTCTTTTAAAACTGTTTGTTTTCGTATTATTCACAATTTTATACTTGTCAATAATTAATTAAAAAAGACATTTTTATTTAAAAAAAAAAAACACACCTCTCTTTTTTATCAACGTCAAAAAAAACGCACTTGAACAAATCACATGGTACAACTTGAAATTCCACATTTGACGAGTTTCGGAATTTGTTCTTTTTCCTCATTTTCTATGGTAAAAGGCGTTCATTCTTCGGTTTGACGCTTTACCGTTTCACAAATTTTTTTACCCTCTCCCCCTTACCCCCCTTGCCCTTTTCCCCCTCCTCAACGGGAAAAAAAATAGTACATGCATAAATTCCAGATAAGCAAAAAAGTTAGTATATTTATATATATTAGTAGAATATATATTAGTTATAGATAAATATATTTTATTATATATTAATGAATATATATACAGCCATTTCCTCTATAGTTTTAATATAGTATTTATATATATTATATATATATATTATATATATATATATATTGCTTTTATATATTATTATAAATATATTTTATATATATAGCTATATACTATATAAAGTTCTATAGTATAATACTATACTAGCTATATATAATAGAGTGTGTGTGTCTGTGTTTATATGTGATAAAATCGAATTTGACAGTTTAAACTATCCCTTAGCTCGTCACTGGGCCAAGTTCAAATCTCATCCTTGTCCTTGTGAATGGCACTTCCGTGTTCAGTGCCGTTTCCCCAATTTTATTTACTTCCTGAATCTTCGATAATGCTGACTCAGATTCAACTTACACTTTATTCAAATTTTTACGTGAATGAATACTAATACTATCGATTTGCTGATTCCTTATTATTGACTTCACTCCAGCTTACAAATGTAAAAAAACGCCTTATATACGAACACACTTTTATTATTAAGATTCACTTTTTATGAATTTCTGTTGGCTGTTATTTAGAGTTTTCCAATCTATTTATGGCCTATAATAGATTTATTACGGTAATTTTAATAAATAAATTTGTTACATGTAATTACTTAGCAGCTTCATAAAATGGGATTAATATTTTAAGTAATGAAATCAACAAAAACAGTGATTTAATCCATAATAAATTTTTAATTTATTTTGATTTAAAGGGATTGATTGCATTATTTTCTATGTATTCTTGGCGGCAAAAATCTTCAACTTTGGATAAAGTACATGAAGAAAAAGAAAATCATTGATTTTTATATTATTTTGATAACTTTTGCTTTAAAAAAAAAAAAAGAAAAAAACAAAAGTTATATTTAGCCTTGAAATTAATTACTCCAAAAAATTTAATATATCATTTCTATATATTAAAACAAAAATCTTTATGCTTAAAAATTTTTAATCATACTTTTTTAAAAATTTCTTTTTTCTATTTATTTATTAAAATAAAAAATAAAATGAATGGCCTTTTTTATCTTTTTCTAATGGCCCTTTTTTTTGGTGATTTTTCCAAACCACCATTTTATAAAGCTTTTCTTATAGCTGTTAATGTGTTTTTAAAGCAATAACACTTGCTTTATTTATATTTAAAAAAAAACAACACTTTTTTGTTGTGTGTTTTAATTATTGAAATTTATACAAAATGAAGTATAACGCATATTAAGATCTAACGTATAATTTATACATCTACTGACCACTGTAAAATTTCCATATTCTAATTAACTTTAATTATTTAATGTAATGTCTTGTTTTGGTGGAAAACATTTTTATGTCCTTTATTTTAATTTACTCACAAGAATTCTGGTGAATTTTCTTTGTCTTCACAAAGAAGATACTTGGAACTGTTAATGACCTCTCTGGTCATTCCATTGAGAGTGACTGAAAAGATTGAAAGGGTTGTTGGCCTATGTGTTCTCAAAAGTTTCCAGGTGCGTATGGGTCAAATATCTCTCCTTTGTTTCCTTACGAGGCTCGATCTTGAAGTCGAATAAAGCCAGTCTTGGGCTAAATACAGGAGAAATATGACCATACCATCCGCAAGTCAAGCTGTCGCCAGTGTGGTCTAAATCCGGAATTATGCATGGGTTCCGACACTGGTAAATCCCCATCAAAGTCCGAAGACCATTAGAAGAAAGGATATTAAACGCTTCAATCCTTAAGATTTTTATTTCTCCTTAAAATGAAAACTACAAACAAAAATCATAGCTTAATATAAAAGCTATTTGAAAAACACTCCAATTAGAGACAAGAAGATATTTAAATTTATAAAAGTGCCAATTAAGAAATACAGACTAGTGTTTATAAATTAAATGAACTTATTAGATATAACAACTAAAATGATATTTAACAATTATTAATTATTACTAATAAAACAAAAATATGTTCAAGATATAAACTCTTTTACTTAAACCAATGAACATTCAAATCAACATGGTGTTTATTATCCATCCAAAATTTTTCTCTGATGTATCATTATTTTTATTTAATTATTTTTATTAAAATTTTAAGAAGGTTTAATCTACATAAATGTATAATTTATATAAAATATATTTTTATCAGTACATAAAATTTATCAAAATACATAAAAAAAAATGTAGCTGAAACTTATAAAACTACTTTATTAAATACAGTCAGTCAATTTAGCTAGTAAACAAATCACGTAAAACAAAACTTTTAAATAAATAATATTTGGGATAAAAATGTGTTATTATATTATTATATATTATTATAATTTTTATTTATTCTTATTATTATTATTAGTCATTATTATTTTAATCTTTACTATATTATTGCCAATGAAAATTTACTTTTGCAAGACTATGGGTGGAAGTTGGTAAGGGAGAATTCTTTTATCTTTGTCTCACTTTTGACAATTAAAACGAATTAACCGTCTATTTATGTTTAAATTTTATTTTTAAAGTAGAATTAAAAAGAAAAAGAGGTTTAATATATATTTTTTAATATTTTTATTCAATCGATTTATTATATTTATTATATTTAATATATATATAATATATATAATTATATATTAATATTTTAATTATATATTTCTTTTACTAAAATTTTTTAACCTACTAAATTTCCAATAAATATAACTCATATTATACATGTGTTATTATTATATTATAATTATATATAGTATATTATTATTATATATAATTTTATATTATATATATTATATATAATATAATATATATATATATATTATATAGATTTATAAAATATTCATATTATATATAAGTTGTATATTAATCACCACTTTAGAAATGACGAAGCTTAGTAATATATATCACCATTCTTTCCGAGTCTCGTCATAACACTTAGTACCTTGAGCGATAGAATTGTTCATTTTAGCTAGTTCACTAAGCAAGTGAAGACCCGAACGAATGAATTTACTTATAATCCTAGCCCTTTGTAGAGAGAGGTGCTCTTCCCCATTGAGTCCTCTCGCCCTTCTACTCTTTCCTATAAAAGATCATTAAATATTTTCCATTACTTCACAACATTCTCTCTCTATCTCTATTTTTTTTTTTAACCAGAGTTCGAAATGGATTTTTAGATACAAATGTAGAAAATTTAAATTTAAGCTTAGAGATTTTAGAAAAAAGAAAAGATAGAAGAGGAATGTATGAATTCAAAAGAATAGTAATCACAAATTATCTACGAATTATTGGCTTGAAGATTTCCATCCAACCTAAAAAATGTCAATTCAGGTATAAAAATAGATATTGAAAGAGAAAAGTAGAAAACTAAACAAGCTGTTGGAATATAACCTAAGCTTGAGAGACTGAATTGCGAAGCAAACTTTGTTTTTGAATTATAGGTTTTATTCCAAATCCAATTAAAGTTTTATTTAGCAAATAAATTTTTATTTAATAATAAAACAATTCTCTAAATATTTTCGTATAACTTATATTAATGTGAAAATTTTTCAGATATATTATATATTATATATATACTTAATTATACTATATATATATAATATATATATATATATTATATTATTATTAAAATTATTATATGGAAATATATATATTATATAATATATATATTATATATATTATATATTATATATATTATATATATATTAAATATATATTATAAAATTAGATATATATATAATGAGTAAGTACATAAGAATATGAAATCTTTGCAGTTTTATAGAGCAATGAGAAAAGTGAAAACTATTAATTTTTCTAATATATTGTTGTATATATATTAATTTATATTATATAATATTATAGTATATTAATAATATATAGATATATATAGGTATAGATATTAGGCAGGGTAGGCCTAGCAAGCCACTGCCTGTAATGAAATTGCTTGCAATCTCTAAGAGAACCATGGCCTGGAGAGAGAAGTTACCTTTAGTACTACCCCGGAAAAGAGTATTGGACCCGGAACTCGATAATGTTTTTAAAATTAGAGCTCCTTACTCTTAATATGCGACGTATGGTGGAAAGGAGGAGAGATTTTCATGGAGATGATGAAGAGAAGGAGGATATAGACGTGATTGGAGATTGCGGAATGCGGTAAAATGAGGGGAGAAGAGAGAGGAAGAGATATGGAAATAAGAGTATATTGTATTGATATATAATAGTTGTAGAGGAGGATCGAGAAGCATGAGTAGGCATTCATAATAGGCCGAAGATGTCCCTTTCATACAGACTATAGAAGTCATACACGAAAGACTTGTAAGATGTACTTTAAGATCAAGGGAAAGAGTTACCCACTTCTATCAGGTATATCGCGCATACAGGACCCGGATAAGAGGAAAAGATAGACAGTTTCAATGGAAAGTGTTGGTAGGAAAGGTAGAAGATTGGAAAGTAAGATTGAGGAGATTTATACTGTGTTGACTAATTGAGATTTCAATGCGATGAGTTGGGTAAGAGAGAGAGCGAGTGGAGACAATGGTTAGGTTTAACAGGTATGGAGAGGATGATAAGGAATATTCAGAGGAGAGAATGCGAATATTCGTCTTGAGAATGGAACTTCAACAATGTATAGATGAACAACAATCACAGGAGAATTTTGATCAAAGATTTATTACAAACTATATAATATCGTACTAGATTAGTAGGATTATAAAGTAAGAATTGTTAAAGTATACCTGGTGAAGTACAATGGATTCATATCAAGTTGATTTGTGACCACCTGTGATGAAGGCCAGAAAGCAATTACAGGAGTAGAGAGAAAAGACGAAATGTGGATTAATGGGGAATCACTGAGATGGAGGTGGCTGGTACTCGAGGAAAGAATAACTGATATTTAGAATTAGCCTTAATATTAGAGATTGTAGTATGTGGTTGCGAGACAAATTGTCAGAAGGCTGTGTTGAAGGTAGTAATGGGCAGATCGATAAGCGTAGAAGAGTAGTCAGGTATGAACAGCAAGAAGAGTGAGGGATATCTGTAGTAAAATATGACACTATATAGTTGATAAAAGTGAAGGGAGGCATAATAGAGGAAAACGGTATTGATGAGAAGGGGGTGAAAAAATAGTACTGATGCAAACAATGGTTTAATATGTAGGAGGAAGAAGATGATGCAGCGTAGAAGTTTGGATGGATGATATGGAGTAATAAAGTATATATCTGCAAAGAAGGAGACCGTAAGATAATAGTGGGCAGATGGATTTCGGAGTCCAGAAAGGAAGAAGATTTGTAGACTGGCAAAAATATGGAAGGTTCTGTGTAAATATATCTATATATAATAATATTTGGTGAAAGAGTGCGAAGGACACAAACAGGTGATGACGTTAGCACTTTAGTGACTGGTCTATTATCTGAATAGACAGGTGGAGAGAGGAGGGAGAAGAGATGGCTTAGAAGGTTAGAGATATGTATATGGGAGGATCGGGGAGGATTGATCAATTATGAGAGGGGGTGGAGTGGAGAGATATTATATAAATGGTGTTCTCTAAAACATGATTCGTTCAGATTAATCGTAGAAAGGGTGACCGTGAGACGAGATAATGGATACGATATGAATGATTATATAGGAATCTTAATAGTGAGAGATAAGTGTAGTGGAAGAAGTGATAAGAATTGAAACTATGAATTAAATAATTAATGGCTGTTTGTAACAGAGTGAAGAATAGTTCCCGACGAGAAATGTGAGAAGTATTACGATTTTATTAGTGCGGCAGATGCCTGGATAGTATGATAGGAAAGGCAGACCACGGATGAGCTGTGTGAGATGAAATGTTCTGATGCGTATGTGAATTGCCTTGTTGACATTTATCTTTAGTAATATGACAAGTATGATAGTATGAATTTTAGTGAAAGAGTGTTAGTTGAGTGATTAGTCAGCTAGAATCCGAGTCTGTAGTTTCGTGGGTGACGAGCTAGAACGTAGTAGATATTATAAACGGTCAAGAACGTGATGTCGATGCGACGATGTCTCTTTCGTGTCGATTGAGTATATTATTTCGTGGAAAGTATGGGTAATTAACGATCGATGTTCGTTAAAAAAGTAAACTAGTTCTGAAGAGAACTTTCTCGAGTTCAGTCAGCTATGAGCGTTGTGAGTTGATGGTCGTCGAGGGTTTGACTAGAGCTGTAGTGTACAAAGTGAATAAGCTAGGCTTCTTTCTGTCTCTATGCACTATCTATATAGGTTATATGGTATGAACAATGATATACCGTTATGGGTAATGGTTTGTCAGTATTTGATGTAACGTGTATGGGAGTCCCAATATAAGAACAAGAATGACACGTGTTGCGTCCGCAATTTGTGTTGATCTCGTTGGTATAGTGATGAGTATGAATTATTGATAGTAAGGGTAGATGATGAGATTTTATCGTAATTGGCTCGTGTACAATATGTGTGGCTTTTATGCTGTATATTTAGGGTCTGCTGTGAGCGAATGTGAGGTGAGCACAGGTCTAGAGATCTTTGAAAGTCGCTGTGTATGTGAATTTATTATATGTTCCGGAGTAATTCCGTAATTATGACGCTTATTATTGTTTTTTTTTGTGTGTGAATAAATTAGTTTTTTTCTGGAGGAGTATTTTCGTGTGGAAGAGTTTGTGTAGTAGACATAGAAATAATGTGCTAGAGTCTTGTTGTATAGCGTTTGCTCAGTAAGAACGTACAAGAATGAGGAACTCGTAGAAGTTGAGTTTTGGATGTATAGATGTGGTTATGTCTGAATGGGTACTCTCAGATGAGATGTATGGAGTGTGGGAATTATTAGTATTCTGGTCGTGCATCTAGCCGTAACATTGATAGTGTAGCATGCTGAGATGTACAAGAGATCACAAGATGTTACTTCGGATTATAGTATGGTGGGAGCAGTATAGAGCGGTTTACCCTACTGAGCCAGATAGACAAATGAGTGAGAGGTGTGAACAGGTGATATTTGAAGGTGTGTATTGTCACGATAGTTGTGACTATATGTATCTTATGATACATGGTGAAGTTAAGTACTAGTGAGATATTATGATAGTATGGAATACAGTTCAGCTCGTTAAGAGTGAGTTTGTGTGATGTCGTGTCAGCTGATAAGTTGGGTGGATAAGTATGTAATAGAATACAGATATTCAGGATAATAAATAGCAGAAGTTAGACTTATTAAACAGTTCATACGTGTAATGGCTATTATTGGTAATTTGAGTGTTATTATGTCGTCAGCTCTGATATAGCGTGGTGGGGACATCTGTGAGACTGAATGCAATGAGGTGTAGTTGGCAGAGAGAGTATGTATGAGACTCGAGGAATCGATCCAATAGGAAAGAACTAGAAGAGAGAGATGGTTAAGAGTTCGGTAGTGGTGCTGCTGAGATGCAAGAGCTATTAGGGAATGTACGTCGACTGGGAGGATGCTGAGTAAGCATTTGTAGTTCTGGAAGAGTAAGTAGATATCTGTCTAGAGATATGTGCACGACATATCGTTTTATCGTATATCGGGCTTGCTTTGTGATGGAGCGATTGTTAGTAGCATTATGATGTATGATATCTGCGTATTATTTTGTATTACATGTTTTTAACTTTTAGCTGATCTGAATTATATATTATTATTAGCTTTGTATTATATATTTTGTGTGTAGTATTATACCGCTTTAGTATTCGCTGTTAGTTTATGATATAATATATAATATATTAAGATATTCAAGTGCTTATTGGTAGTCATCCTGTGATTATTTGAAGAATCTCGTAATCGCGTGATAATAGTCTCAGACACATGACATCTAGTAGTCGCTTATATTGATAGGTCTAATGTTGAATAGTTGTCTGTGTTGTGCTGAAATAGTTTACGATTTGAGTAGTATTTTTGTGCCCATTTATACTCGTATGATAGCCCCTCCCTACGGAGATTATTGTATATTTAATCTAGTGTAGGTTATATTAATGTCATGTATAATTTTATTATAGTATTGTATTTTATTTTAAATTATTATGATATAGTCGTTGATTGAAGCTGGTGTGATTATTGGTAAAATTACTGTTTTGATGCGATATAGATAAACTATCCGTAGACGTCTAGTTATTGGAGGTATGATCGGTATCTCATGTAGTACTAGAAATAGTCTAATCTGAATTCAATGTTGAGTGTTGTCTAATTGGGCGTTGAGTAATATGAGTTAGTGATTTGTATATAGATTAGAGAGTGTGCGTTATAATTCTAGATTGCGATAGTAGATTTGTTATGTGTATAGCTATTTACTATGTGTTATATAGTGATATTTAGTAGAGTAGTATTGATAATATGAAGGGTGAATATTGTTGTAATTGATTATAGGCTTATATATTATATTAGTTCTAATTATTGTAGTAATTGAGTAGATATCTATGTACGATTCATATTAATATGTGAGTGAGTAGAGTAGATACAAAGTTATGCTATTACATGATATTGATTTTGGTATTATTATCAGTTAAGAACGATATGCTGATTATTATATCTTATATAATCGAGTAAATATTGAACGGTATATATATAAGTATTTATGTGTTAGTGGGAATTAGTGTAGGTATGTAGTATATATATAATATATATGATTGTACTAGATAGTATATATAAAATAGGGTTTATGATTGTGTAGTAAATGAGTATAGTGATGTACTCGTCAGATAGGATAGTAGATTCTTGTTACTATATTTGTAATATATAGTATAATAAAATATATATATATACGTATTCTATATATATATTTATATTAATATATGTATAAAATAGTATATATAATATATATTATATATATATATATAGTATATTATATATATATTATATAGTAAATATAGATATTATTATATTATAATAATAATATATTACTCACTAATATGTAATATATATTATAATGTATATATATATAATATTAGTATTATATATATATATTGTGTCTATATTATATATATAGTCATATCTCGTATAATTATGTATAATATATATTAATACCTTATAAGTATAAATATTTATTTATATTATATGTTATATATATGTTTATATTATATATTATATTATAGTATAATATAATATTATTTTATATCAGTGGCGGCTCGTGGTCAAAATTCTTGAGTAGCAAATTCAATATATATAGTATACTATATAATATAGATAGTATAATGAATTTATCATAGGTATATATTATATATAGGTTATATATTATATATACATGAACTAGATATAATATTCATATTAATATATATTACATTTATTTATATAATATATATATGATTTATATTATATATATAACTATCTTTCAATAGTATAATATGTTATATAGTATAATACTGATATATATAATATACTATGGATATTATTAAGTAATAACTAGTATATATACTTATATATAATTATATATATATAATATATTTAATATATAAATTTATAATTTATATTATATATACATATATATATATAATATAATATAATAGCTATTATATACTATAATAATATATATATTATATAATAATATATATTGAGTTATAACCTTATATATATTATACGTATATTGATCATATCTATATATATATATATTTATAGAGCGACCGAAGTGGAGACGGAAGAAACGAGACAAAGAGGAAGACCTAGGAAGTAGATTGAGAGCTCGGTAGAAGGACTCATGCGAGAAATACATTTGATTGCCGTTCGATGCATTAGTGAGGAGATTTGGAGTTTGAAAGATAGAGGGAAGATTCAGGAAGGAGTGCTGCCCCGCATGACAGGGTTGGACCCTTCTGAGTTGGTTGTAAAAATAATCATAGTATAAATATAGTATTATTTTAATGGAACTATATAATTCCTATATTATATATAATATATAATATAAAATAATATATATATATAATATATATAGTATAAATAATATATATATATATTATATATATATATATCTAATATAATATATAATACTATAATTATTACTATATATATATATAATATATATAGTAGTTATATCAGAGGCGACTCCTGCACTCGTGCTATCGTGCTTCAGCACGGTTAGACTTTTTTAGAAAATTATATCTATTTTTGCAAAATTTCATAATGTTCTAGTATTCTCATAATTTTTTTGACAAAGTTGTCAAATCCATGAATATTACATATTTCAATATATAAGAATATTGTAAAAATTGTAAAGAAAAAATGGAGATTAGCCCCTAATTTAAATAACGCTTGTAACACATTAAAAAATAGGACTAACCCGCTGCCAAAGCAATTTGGGCGGATATCAAATAGTGGAATTTAGAGTCATAAAATTATTCTATAAAGACTTTGATAATAAAAAATGTTTAAATACTATATACAATAATAAATAATATTTTTTATAAAAAAAAAATTTAAAAAAGGAATAAAATAATAAAAATATTTACTATAAATATTTTAAGAAATTATAAATAAAAAATAAAAATAGCTTGATTAATATTATTAAAATTTAAGTTAGGGTAAGTGAAGATACTGCTACCGTCATCTCCCAAATAAAAAAAAAAAATTTAATGGAGTAACTCAAGTATTTCTAAAAATAATTATATGTATTTTATATATTATATTATATATATATAATAGTAATAACAGTTTCATAAAATATATATAATATTATATAGTTATTATATATATATATAAAGTAAAGTAAAGTATATATATATATATATTATTATATTTATATAGATATATATATAGGTATAATAATATGATATATAATATATAAGTATATATTATATATATTATATATATTATACTATTATAATAATATAACTATATTATATATAATGGTAATTATATTATATGCCCATATATATACATATATTATATTATATATTACTCATATATAGTATATTCTATTAGCTGAATACCTATATATATAATATACCTATTATAATATATATATATTGAGAGAGAGAGAGAGAAGAGAGCACGAGTAGTAAAATGTGGCTGGAGTCGCCAACTGATTTATTATATATATATATATATATATATTATATATTTATTATATATATATATATATATATATATCCTTTATATATATATATATAGTTAATATATATATATACTATATATATATATTATATATATATATATATATATATTATATATATATATATATAAGTATATATAGATATATATTATATAAACTATACTCTCTCATATACATATATATTATATATTCTTATAGTATAGGGTATATATTAATAAATATTTATATAATTTGTATATACCGTACGGGTAATTATTATATCGTGGAGCAGGCTGCGTGGACAAGAAGTTCCTTGAGTTAGCAAATCAATTAATATATTATATTTATATATATTATATATACATAATATTATATTATATAATATATATATTTATATATATATATAATATAATATAATATATATATATTTATATATAGTATATATTTATATATAGATATTTATATATATTATAGATATTTATATATATTATTATAAATCTATATATATATATATATTCTAGTGGCGTCTCGTGTACAAAAATTACCTGAGTATGCAGAATCAAATATATATATATATATATATTTATATATAATTATATATTATATATATATAGTATATAATATATATATGATATAATATATATATATATATATATAATTAATATATATAATATATATATATATATATATTATCATATATATAGAATAATATTATAATATATATATATATAATATTTATATATATATAATTAATAATATATTACTTATATATCATATGTATTACCCATAGTATATATATTTATTATATTATATATAATATAATATATAGTATACTTATTTATATATATATATAATTATATATTTATAGCGACAAAATAGTAAGAGAATGATGGTTTGCAATATGTTCAACTCCACTGTTATTCCACATATTCTAACATTTGAATTTTTTCAATAGGCCTATACTAACACTCTCTCGAAAGAATTAGTATGTTTTAATGGACTTAAATCGATATACGATTCCAATCCAGTGATTTATAAATAACAAGCTCAATTTATTAAAAAACACAAAATCAGTAATAAATTAATATAATAAATAATATGAAAATCGTATTATTATTATTTAATTAAAACTTCCACCAAAATTACTTCCATATTAACATGAAAATCTAGACTGATCTGAGCAGAGGCATGCTACAAATCGCCGAGGAAGAATCGTGTACTCAGCGCGTTTTCAGACTAGTTTTGAGTCATTTATTTTTTTTTCATGTTTTAAAATTTATGAATTGAAATAAATATTAGAAAGATGAAAGTGAGCATATAATTATTATATTTTTATTTGTCTTTTAATTTTTGCTCATTAACACTGTGAGGGGATTATTTTTTTTTAAAATGTAGAAAAGGGGATTATTTTTAAAATGTAGAAAAATTACATTTTCCCTTTTCTGAGACCGGATACAAATCTAGTTAGCCTTAGAGAAAAGGAATACTATTTTTTGACTCCGAGAATTAACATTTTTGCCACCGATCGCTACTATTAAAAAAGAAAATCGGCTCGCCGTAAATTGACGCCGGCATCTTAAAGCTAGCCTTCGATCAATAATTCAAATTTAAATAAACCTAAAGAATTACCATATTATGTTTTTATATATTTAAATTCTATATTATATAGTATATTTATATATATATATATATATATATATATATATATATTATTATGACTGATTTTTTTTATATTTTTTGGTCTCACTAAGGCAAGTAGGCGTTGCCTACTCTGCCTTCCCCCAAAAGCCGCCATTGAATATATATATATAATATATATATATATATATAATAGTATATATAATATATTATATATTATATATATATATATATATATATTTATATAATATAATATATTATGATATATATAAGTAGTATCAGAGCCATCTGAGGAGCCACCGATTTCTCGAAGACGGTTTAATGTACTTGTTATGAAAAACTCTGGTATATATTCTATTGAGGTGTTAAACTGTTTACCGCCGAGTTTTCAAGTCGCTAGGTTGCATCTAGTGGGTAGCTGCCCCCGATGATTGAGGCGAATTTGTGTGGTTTACGCCTTTTTTTCCAGCTTCTATACATTCGAAGATTAGGCCTTACGTGAGATCGAACCAATCAACCAGGTGTTCGACTGTCCGACCGTCTGTCTGTATTTTTTTATTATTATTTTTATTATTAGTATTATTATTATCATTATTGTTATTATTATTATTATTATTATTATTATTATTATTATTATTATTATTATTATTATTATTATTATTATTATTATTATTATTATTATTATTATTATTATTATTATTATTATTATTATTATTATTAATTTATTTTTTTTTTTTTTTTTTTTTTATATATTATTCTTGCATTACGAAGAATCAATTCCCGAAGGGAATCGATTCTGAGTCGAAAACGATTCCTGTAAGGAATCGTTTTCTACGCACTCCGACTCCGACTCCGACTCCGGCTCCGATTCCGACTCCGACTCCGGCTCCGATTCCGACTCCGACTCCGACTCCGACTCCCTATATATATATATATATATATATATAAGTTTATTTTATAGATAAATATAATAATTATAATATATATTATATATATATATATATATATATATGATATATTATAATATATAATATATTATATATATTATATTATATATATATATATATATATAGTATATATATATACTTATAATTATATTTTTGTTTAAATATCTAGAAAAATAATATAAATTTTTTTATATTTTTTTTAATATATATATATATATATACTATATATATATATATATATATAATTATATTATATTATATATAATATATATATATATAATATATATTAATATATATATATAGATATAATATATTATAATATATATATTATATATTATATAATTATATATTATATATATATTATTATGATATATATATTATATTATTAAATATATATTAGTTATATATATATAATATATATATATATATATGTAGTATATTATAATAGTATAATATATATAATTATATATATATATATATATATATATATATATATATATATATAATCATATATATATATATAGTTATAGAATAGTATAGTATCGACTCTACGCGGATCGATTTTTAGGCTCCGCTACGGCTCAGCTCTGGTTCCGCTAAATATTCTTACAGTGGTTAGAGTATCTTATCGGCGTTAAAAACTTGAAGAGGGGTTTAGGGGATGTGGACGTAACCTCGTCAGTAGACGCGGTAACGTCCCCGTGGGCCCCCCCGAAGGGTGACCCCTTAAAAAAATCGCATTTGTTCGTAGAAGCTAAATTTTGTTTATAGTATTTGAGAGTCTGAATTTCTGAAGAGTTGGTATCGAATCTGAGGAGTTGCATCGGCACCGGTGCGGAAGCTGATGCGGTGCAACTAATTTCGCATTCGATAGGCCCATTATTAGTATTGGTGTCCTATGGGGCCATATATATGTCATCGAACCTGTAGATCTCGAATATATGGTATAAGTTCCGCTATGAATTCAAGAAGATGACATAGGTGCCATCCATGGCGACTGAAAAAACCGCACAAGGCATTCGTGGATATGATGCTGATATCGTGAAATTGGAAAAACTTGATAGCGCGAAGGATGAATAGGAAGGAAGAGTGGAGAAGGAGTCTGACTCAGAAGAGTAGTCTCGATGACAGCTGCACCTGTGCTGGCTCCGGTGCGGTTGCCGAGTTATTAAATATTTGTGTAATATTACAATATGGTGTCATTCTTAGTATATGTTATGAACCCTAGATCCGAATATGATGGCTTTCAGGAAGTCTAAAGAGTCTGGGCACCGAGTGTAGGGGTACCCCCTAGAAATGAACAGAATTCATAATAGAAGTAGAGAAAGGAGTCGGATTCGGAGGTTGAGAAGGAAAGAGTGGAGAAATAGTCTAAGTAAGTAGAGCCGGAGTTGACATCTGCAATGGTGCTAGCACCGGTGCAGTGCTGAATTAATAAATAATCGTATAGTCCCATATTAGTTATCAAAATATATGTTTATAAGGACGTTAGAACTCGAATATGAGGGTTGTGAGTGGAACGAGTAATATATAACTAAATAATATTGTAAAAATTAAATAAATAAAATAAATAAATAAATAAAATAAATAATTAAATAAATAAATAAATAAATAAATAAGCAAAAAAAATTAAAAAAATAAAAAATTAAAATTTTTTTTTTGAAATTAAAAAAAAAAATACAAATTTTTTTACTCTTTTTATGTTTATAACTTAAAAAAAATGAGTTTTTTTCATACCTAAAAAGAAGACAATCAGTAAATAAAGCTGCAAACCCTGATCTGTTGAGTTATTGATCTATTGATCTATTGATTCAAGTCATATTCGGTTATTTAAAAAAACATAACATAGAAATAAGTTCTTTTATACGCTGACCAACAATATATTATTTGCTAATGCGACAAGCTTTCACATCAATAACGGCTAGACATGTCATAATCTGAACTAAGAATATAATGTACAACGACAAACCTAACACGCTTTAAGCACGAATAAACTGCTAACATTAACAAAGTTCAACTTACAACAGTAAAGTAACTAACAGTGCATCGCAGAACTACTCCTACGTTAAGGCTTTCTATAACCATATCAGTGGATATTGGTACCATATAACATAGTTTAAATAATTAAACAAAAATTTTTATCATTAACCTTGTCTATTATCATACTGATCAATGAATATATGCTAACGTAACAACAGTTTCTCAACATTAAGCAAACATAGCATCACTGAACTACGAATTATATGTACAAACCCAAAACCTAACAACTTTGCATGAATAACTGTTAACGTTAACGAAGGTTCCACCATAACAGCAGTTAAAGTAACTAACCATAGCATACAAATACGTGAGGAGCTATCATCCCTTTCCTTAAACATACCTCTAAATAGCTTATAATTTACATTAGCATAGTAACATTCTAACAAAATTATCATAACCTAACCTAATTTATACTGACCAACGAATATATGCTAATCGACAATAGTTTTCAATCAATAATGCTAACATTCATTTAAATCTGAAACTAGAATATAATGTTACAACGACAAACCTACACACGCTTTAACAGAATAAACTAATAACATTACAAAATTCTGTGCAATATAACATTTATTAACCATTGCATATAAACGTAACCTGCTCACACTTTTTCTAACATATCATGGATATTTTTACATTAACATAGTAAAATTTAACAATAATTTACCATAACCTAACCTAATTATCACACTGGCCAATGAATATATGCTGACGTAGCAAAGTTTTCACATCAATAAAGCTAACATATAATAACCTGAACTACGAATATAACGCACGATTCGTACATGTTCGTTCTGTATGCATTGTTAGTTACTTTACTGTTGTTAAGTATGGAACCTTGTTATTGTTAGACAGTTTAATCGAGCGTTAGGTATGTTAGGTTTTCTCATCGTCGTCCTGCGCCTAAGAAAACATCAATCTCCAATTGATAAGTCCACGACCTGTTGATACACTTTAATATATTATAAAAAGTGACCTACCAAGTTCAGCAACGAAGATCTCCTGTTTGTTAGGTGTGACGACGGGTCCCTTTTGTACCCGAAACCAAGACTGGTGAACAATATTGTTGTTGTTAAAGCGTACTAAAGGATCTCAAACAAAAAAACTATACCATTATCTCCTCAATGACTTCAGCATCAAACACATAAATATTCGTCATTTAATTGAATATTAAATAAAGTCAATAAGTGGAATATTTGGCGGAATCAAGGAAACAGACCAATGTAAATTAATACAATTTTTAATAAAAAATAAGAGAAACTAATATCCTACTTTATTAAAAATCATACCAACGTAATAATATTAAACAATACGCCAAAGTATATATACATATGTTTTGCATACATATCAAATATATGTGAGCAGCATTCCTTGAGACAAATTAATTAAAACTTAAAGAGTGATTTTATATCCCTGGATATATATTAATTATATCAATTTAGGAATATCCACTACAGAAAAAAATATTAGTGACTGGTAACAGCTCTATGGCATGCATTAATTTACAATCAATATACAGTCACGACCCATGTAATAATATATATATATATATAGATATATATATATAGATATATTAATTATATATATATAGTAGATAATATAGTATATATATTATATATGTATTATATATATATATGATATAGTATAATATCACTAATATGTATAGAGAAAGAAATATATATTATATTGATATAATATTAGATTATATATCATAATATATTTATCCTATACCTATATTATATATAAATATAGTTATTATTTATATATAAATACAATTATAGA
>JABUQX010074722.1:20000-22701 GCA_015478945.1 Trachelipus rathkii | reverse complement strand
TTGGTATGCTTCGTTCAGCTCAGAACAGGTGTTTTAACCGTTTTCGCATTTATCGTGAAACTTTCGCGTTTTCGTTCACCGCTAATATATATATATATATATATATATATATATATATATATATATATATATATATATATATATATATATATATATATATATATATATATATATATATATATATATATGAAATGTGAAATGTGTATGTGTTGGTGTGGTGGAAAGGAATGAGAGGAGGAGAGAAGGAGTTGCGATTCTGATGAATGACCTGTGACACAGAGCAATGGTGGATTTTGTTTGTGTGAGTACTAGAATTCTAATGGTTAAATTTAAGTTTGAAAAGGTCAAGGTATGTGTGGTTGTTACATATGGTCCATCTGAGGGTAATGTTGAAGAGTGTGATTTTCTGGGATAATCTGAATGATGTTTTGGATGGGGTGAGTAAGAGTTTCAGATTGATTGTATTGGGTGACCTAAATGGTTGGAATGGTGATTAAAAAAGGGATGGTATAACAGGTGGCTTTGGGGTGATGGGAGAAAATGTGAATGGTAGGAAGGTGATTGATTTCTGTGAGGAGAGAGATATGTGTGTAAGTAATAAGAGTATTCATATGTATACTAGAGTTGGTGTAGGTAGAGATGGTATCGAATTGAAAATTATGCTTGATTTTGTGTTGGGGAAGATGTTGAAGTATGTGTTGGATGTTTAATCAGTGAGGGGATTATGAATGAGAATCGGATCATTATGTTGTTTTATGAAAAATTAAGTTAGTTGGGGTATTTATGGAGAGGAAGGTGATAAGGAAGGAAGTGGGAAGAATTAAGAGCGAAAAGTTAAGTGAACAAGGTAATAAGGATAAGTATTTAAGAGCACATGCAAATAAACCAGTTGAATGTGAACAAGATGAAGCTGAACAAATCTGAACTCAAATGAAGAGAACGTTTGTTAGTTGTGGAAGAGAAGTATGTAGATGTGCTAAAGTAGGAAGTAAGAATGTTAACAGTGAGTGGTGGAATGAAGAGGTGATGCAAGTGGTTGAAAGTAAAAAAGATGCGTGGTTGAATGTGCTAAAAACCAACGATGAGATCTCAAAAGAAAGGTGTTTGGAATTATGTAAGAAGGAAAAAGGAAAACTAAAGGATTCATGCGTAGTAGGAAAAATGAAATAAATGAACAGTTTGGAAGAAGGATGAATGGGGAGTTACAAGGAAATAGGAACTTCTGGCGGGAAGCGCGGAAGGTAAACTCAAAGGGAATCCGCTAGAAAATGAAAGGATAAAGATTACTTTCGAGCTTGATGAAATGGATGTGAGGAGAGTGTGGAGGGAACACTTCGAAAATCTGCGTAGCATTGGTAGTAATGTAGCGGTGATAGTGAATGTGTGTGGGTTTGTTGGTGCAAAAAGGAATAGGTATTTTGGGGATGGGGTAATTAGTAAGGAGGATGTAATGGGTAGAGTGAGAAAGTTGAAAAATGGTTAATCTGCAGGCTTAGATGGAATTACTATTGAAATGATCAAGAACGGAGGAGAGATGGTAATTGAACGGATTTGGAAGTTGTGTAACAAAACGTTTATGGAGGACATAGTTCCGAGGGATTGGAGGAAAGCAGTAATAGTACCTTTATATAAGGATAAGGGGATAATGTGAACTGAAGGAATTATAGGGGAATTAGTTATTGAGTGTTGTAGGGAAGATATATGCTGGTATTTTGGTCGAAAGAGTGCTTCAAGTGACTGAAGGACTGATTGGTGAAGAATAAGGTGCCTTTAGAAATGGTAGAGGGTGTGTGGATCAAATTTTTATATTGAAACAAATGACTGAGAAAATGAGGAAGAAGAAGAATAAATTGTATTTAGGTTTTATGGATTTGCAACAGGCGTATGATAGGATTAATAGGAAAGCTCTATGGCACGTGTCAGTGATATATGGTGTTGGTGGTATTCTTCTGAATGTAAACAAAAGTGTGTTTGACGATAGTGTGGATTGTTCAAGAATAAATGGTTGAAAGTGATTGGTTTAACATTAATAGCGGAGTGAGGCTGAGATGTGTTATGTCTCATTGGTTATTCAATATGTATATGGATTGGGTCATCTAAGAATTAGAGGTAGGGGTGGAAGGGGAAGGTGTTAGAATGATGGAGTATGGAAGAGAGTGGAGTGTGCTCTACATATTATATAATGATGTATTGGTTTTGTGTGGCGAATCTGAAGAGAGTTTGAAAGGATTGATAGTGGGGTTTGGTAGATTGTGTAAAAGGAGAGTCTTGAAAGTAAATGAAGATAAGAGTAAGGTTATGGTAGTGAGTGAGTGAAGTTATGTTAGATGGTGAGAAACTGGAATAGGTGTCTGAGACCAAATGTTTAGGATATATGTTGGATGAAAAGGGAACGGATGATACAGAGGCAGTAGGAAAATTGTGAATGGTAGGAAGGTGGCTGGTGCAATTAATCCTTGGTGGATGTAAAGGGACTAAATCTTGGGTGCGCTAGGATTTTGCATGAGTGTATTTTGTTGCCTGTGTTAATGTATAGTAGTGAAACTATGGTCTGGAATAAGAGGTATAAATTTAAGGTATAATATGTTCAGATGGGCAATCTTGGGGGAGTGTTAGGTGTAAGAAGAATTGATAAAATGAGGAATGAACGCAGTAAGGAGTTGTGTGGTGTGAAGTAGGGAGTAAATGAGAGAATAAACGG
>JABUQX010074722.1:0-15000 GCA_015478945.1 Trachelipus rathkii | reverse complement strand
TATATATATATATATATATATATATATATATATTATATATATATAATATATATATCTATATATATATATATATATATATATATATATATATATATATATTAATCTACTAATTTATTTACGTATTTATTTTTATTTTGCAGGATTTTGATCACTTCTTTCCTTTGACGGTGAAGAATCTAGTGAACCAAAGATGAATTTATGCCAACATAAAATCCTGTGGATCTTGACAAGAATATGAAGCGAAAAAAACGTGCCAAAACAGAACCAAAAATGTTCATCACAATAGAAAAAAAAACAAATCCAAAATAGTTGAGAGTTTTTTTTTCTTACTTTAATAGAAAACGATGTACAATAATGATTAGGAACTATAAAAAAACATCATTTTTTTACATTTATTCTTAATAAATGTTATTAAACTGCATTTACATCTTAAAGAAATTTGCTTCACAATGAGGCGTATATGGAAATGGAGACTTTGTGCTGTGTCTTGGGTTGCTGGGTCTTACGTGTGCATCATGGCCCTCATATCAATAGTCAACTTAACAGATCCTTCTGAGCACCGAACGTCTCTTCCTGTTCCTACAGAAATGGTGAAGGTACTCTTTCTTCTTCTGCAATTTTTTCATTTCTTTCAAATGCTTGAACTTTAAGTGTTGCATGCTAAGCTTAGGTGATCCTTCTGTTATTCAAGCAAATCATATATCTATCAACATTTCATTATATATATATATATATATATATTATACTATAATATATATATATATATATTATATATATATATATATAATAGATAAATATATACTATAATGTATATATATATATATATATATTATATATATATATATGTGTGTTGTGTTGTGTGTGTGTGTGTGTGTGTGTGTGTGTGTGTGGTGTGTGTGTGTGTTGTGTGTGTGAGAGAGAGAGAGAGAGCGTTGTGTGTGTGTGTGTGTGTGTGTGTGTGTGTGTGTGTGTGTGTGTGTGTGTGTGTGGATGTGTGCGGGTGTGTGTGTGTGTGTGCGAGTTTTATACTCTAAAATCAGTCTTGAATGAAGATCCTTAAGTTTTCAATTAGAGTTTAAAAGTAAGTTTTTCAAGAATCTCCAAAGAGAGTAATTCAAGAAGGAAACTTTTCTTGCTCTTTAAAAGCACCAAAGTGCCAAAATTGCCCCTTAGACCTTTGATCTATTTTGGCATTGGCATCGCGAGATTTTTGAGATTATTTTTGTTAACGCGGAAACAACATTTGACGTTTGCCGAACACTAAAACGAACATTTTAAGATGAATCATTCACATTAATGTGTAAATGATGAAGGAACATTTGCTGTGTGGCAAACTGGGAAACATTCTCATAAGCCTGAATAACGAACATTCGTCCAAATTGACCTATTTGCACATGCAAATGCCACGAATTGCCTGACTGCATTTGTTCTGGCGGAGTGGATAAAAAAAATTAAATAAACATTCAAAATAAATCCTTCTAGAAATTAAATATATTGTTTTCATTTTCGTAAATTATTCTAAAATAAATGGTTTTTTAATTTCCTGTCTGTCTATATCTGATAAAGGTTTTTGTTATAAAAGTAGTTTAGAAACTATACGATTATTTCAGTGGAATTTTCACAAATGCATTATGTCATTGCTCAAGTAGCATATATAGTATTCAATTGGAAATGAAATATTAGTAGATTGAAATATATTAGTTCATTGGGTAATTATCTAAAACCTCATCATACCATTAAATTAAAAATTGATGTTAACTACTTGAAGTAAAGTAATTTAGAGTGTCAGTGACTAAATATAGCAGTCATAATCATCACAAATAATAAATGATCAATTAAATATGAACATTATAACAAAGGATATATTTTGCCTATTAGTTATTAGTATTACAATATATATTAATAAATGAATCAACAAAAAGATTTAAAAAATTTAATGTACCATCTCAATAAGAGTTTTCCTATATTAGATCCCAAACAAATATAAGCCAATGGATTATGTACCAGGCAAGAAATTATCAGACTAATAGCAGATATATATATATTATGCAAGTATAATGGTTACTGTTAAGGATTTTTGAACAATAAACTATGGAGTACCTTGAATAATTTATTGCATAAAGATATATCCTTGCAAATATTATTTAAAATAAAGCAGTAATATAGATAACATAAATATTTTCATGAAAGAAAAATAAATGATGAAATTATAAAAATTATTAAATCCTGTTAGTATACATTTAGCTGGTTCTTGTGTTTCAACGGACTCAAGTTCAATCATTCTATATGAGTGTCAGATTGGATGAAATAAACAGTATTTTTAAATTGGCATGGATTTATAATGAGTTTAAAGAAAATTTTGCAATAAGAAATAAAATAAACCTGGAATAAAATGAATTAGCTCATATATATGATTACAAATTCACAGTAAATTAAATAAATGCTAGGAATAAATAGATTAATTTACAAAACAGATATTCATCTGGCAGGAATCCGGCATTACATATGCTCAAAATAAAAAAGAATATTATAGGTGATAAAGCGTCTCCTATTTTTGGCAAAATTCCTTTACCATTTTTTTTAGTGATGATATATAAAGTGGAATATTAAAAGGTATGAATATATTTATAGGTAGGCAGGTAATAAAAATTCTGAATTGATGTATCATATGATTTAAACATCCAATTACCCTCTTTGCCTAATAAATAGTTTCAAGTCACCTTGACTAAAATGAGACTAATAGTATATTCATTAGAGGTGTGAGAAGAAGAATAATTTTATAATATAGAGGAGAAACGAAACAGTTGTTAAATGCGGTATAACGAGAGAGAAGGAGGTGCTGGGAATGAGATACATGGATTTAGTGAGCCATTGGGAAGCAAATAGCAGGAAGATTATGATATACACTCCCACAAAGGATATTGGTCGGAATAATATGGATATATAGAAAGGCCAAGTAGTCTTCTGAAGGGCCAAAATCAAGCAAACCCAAAAGAGAATTTGAGATGAGATTGCCCAAAAGAAGATTAGGAGTTGGTAGTGATTTAAAAATTATACAGCACCAAATATACTATGAATAGAAGTATATGATGCCTAATATTGTCATTTTATCTGAAGAAATGAATAGTTGTTAATAAGGGGAAGGAGAGAAATATCCTTGCCAAAAAAATGTATAGAAATCTAACATGCTCTTTAAATGAGGTAGAGTAGAGCAACACGAGTACAGTGGTAGAGAAAAGAGAAAAATGTAAAGTATACATTAGTAATATGACTGATAGATGGATTTCTCCTCTATGCTTTCTTTAATTATAGTTATTCTGTCCTGTGTCCTTATGTATTTTTTTGTCTCAATATTGTGATTATATTATTGTGTGATTTGAATTTTTTTAAATTATTTTTAATAGTTTTAAAGTAACTCAAGTTAAATAATTTGAGACATCCAATCATCACGCAAGCGCTCGACATACAAACTTTTTGGCGACACACACAAAGAACTACCCAGTAGTTATCTCTCTCTAACACAGCCTCAGTTCATGTGGCGCGAGTAAAGGAGGTCATTTTGAAGACACATTAGGAAGCGTAAGTATACAACAGGATACAAAGAACTATCTCAACTCTAATGAGCACACAACCAATAAGTTTGACAGATGAACTAAAAACCTAATTGCGACCACTTTGATTCTGTTACGAGGCAGATAGAATTCATTAAAATAACAGAAACAATAACAGGAAGTTAAAATGATTTAGAAAACTTAAAAAAGCTTTGACACCATAAGAAGCACAGACGATAAATTCTAATTCCAGTGTTTATTAGAGGAAGGAGCTCTCAAATGTCTTGGTGTAGCTAAGAAACACCTAAAAAATGAAGATTTACAAAATTCTCCACACAGAAAAAGAAGTAGTTACTTTAATAAAAGACGGAAAACAAGTTCGTACCTTAATGATTTGTTTTGGAAAAGATGGATCGATTAAATGGCGCCTTTATTTGCATAAACAAGAAAGTAAACATGTGTTGCCAGAAAAGGAATACGGAGACCACCGAAGTGTCACTTAATAGATGACTTCAAACCAAGAAATATATGGAATTTGTTTAAAAGAAAAACATAATTAGATACTGTAAACGTAGATATTATTTTTTAGTACTGTGGAGAATTTGTAGATGTAAAAAAATGATAATAAAGACAAAAATACTTTAAGTAAAAACAGTTTGTGATATAAATAGAATGATTTAAACAACAAAATATGAATCATAATCTGCTGAAATGAGATTGACACGCTGGCATGAGCGAGCAATTTACACCTATGTACACAGAAGAACAACAGAATGATGAAAGATGAACGAAAACAAAGCAGAATAATACATGTGAAAAGCCGTGTATATTTCTTAGTGTAGTGAGTTTGTGCGCACTCCAAAAGAACATAAAAAAGAATAAGTAGGAAAGACGCTATAGATCACACTTCTGCCTTAACGCACTATTAGCTCGGGGACATACCAACTATGGTTGATATACAATGTTATATCTCTCAAAATTTTTAAGAGGGATAAAGAAGAGATAGAACACACAAAACAAGTTCAGTGCCGAGAGCAAACGGCAGAAAACTGCTGACAAAATCAGAATATCATCAGAAAACAAAGTGGGGCAACATTAAGGGCTTGCAAATAGAAAAAAAACAAAGAAAAAGCCAGAAGTATTATGTACCAAATAGGTAGTGGAAATTACGGTAGAGATTACATGCACAAGAATATAACTCTCACTCTGGCCGAAACTATGTTCATAAACTATAGTCATAATTGAATGCTCTCCACTCAATAAGACCTGCTATATATATTTTGTATAACACATCAGATTGCGCCATATGATACAAAGCAGAAGATAGCCAGAAATTGAACTTTGCAGAGTCAATCAGTTAGGAAACGATTAGTGAGTAGACGGACCAACTACCCTAGATATGAGAGTACACTCTATTCAATAGATGAAGCTCCCTATTATACCTACAAGAGGACGAGAACTAGAGGTGAATGAGGCCACGCTGGACTAGCCAATTGAACTATACAATGAGCTCAAAAAACTTGATTGCCTAAAAGGACCAAAAGCTATGTGAGAGAAAAGAGAGCGAAAGGCTACTCGTGCGCTCATTTACCAACACAGAACACACCCTACTTGCGCGAGTAAGATATTCCTCATAATTATGTTACAATCGGCACCAGTCGAGTGTGCACTAATTTAATAAGAACGGTAATTGAAGCAGAAACCAAATAGAGAACTTCAAAGTAGAACTCTACCCAGTGCTGATGATTTAGGGATTCTCAGAAAGGAAACTCCACTCATATTAGTGAAATTATCTGTTATTATGATTTGAGCTCCGATCAAGACCACTCTCTCACAAAGGCGCAGCATGCTCTTTAAAAACTTGAGTTAATAATTTTAGTCAGCAACCCACAGCCTAAGACTCAGAGTGACATGACTCTGGAAAAACCACCCACGTCTCACTCAAAGAATTAATTTTTAGAAGGTATGTAGTATTGTTTATGCGTGAAAAGTTTGGTTGAGTGAAAAGGTGTGTTCCTGTATTCGGAATATGATAAAAGGGAGATGTTATATAGAACAGAAGCAATTGTTGTATGCTCTATATATTATATATAAGCATAAAGATAAAACAAGTCTTCTGCTAAAAATGTCGGTTTGAATTCGACTATAATCACACAAAATATAAATTTGTGAGTAAATTAACAAAATATATCAGTATGAATATCACACCGGAAATGAGATTACAGGATTAATTATTATTCAATCAAGTGTTTAATTTTTCATCACACGAGATAGATTATACTTGTGGTAGAAAGTATTTAAGACGAGATATATATATTTATATTTTATGTTAAGGTTGGGAATATAGATGTAAATAATATAAGAAAGTGAGAAAATTTGAAGGTCATAAAGAGTCTAAGAGACCAAGAAATAAAAAGAATAGTGTTCTCCAGGAGTATTTGAAAATGAGTGTTGAAAAGAATTGAGGTATAGGTACTCACACCTATCGAATTGGTATCTAACTCACTGTGCTATCATGATGAATAGTATAAGTTAGATGTGCAGGTGAGTAAATCATTATCAATATTAATTAGAATAAATAAGATAAGGTAAGCTGCAAAACAGAGAACATATAATGAGAAGGTATATAATTGCGATTATTATGTATCATGTCATAATACACAAAGTATTTATATAATAACGAGGAAATAAAACGTAATACTATTCAAATTGTATTATATATGTACAATATAATGTAATGTTAATATAAAGTTTAAGAAAATTATGCTTCCACGTGAGGGCTTCTGTAGGCATTTATTCAATTTCTGATATATATTTAATATGGTAAAAAATTTTAATATGTACAATATATAAATCAAAAATTACAAAAAATAATCAGCAGACTCATAAAGTTCACTGCATTGAGCAAATAAAAAGAAAGCATTTTTAATAAATAATTTGATTTATTTACATTATTTAGAATATGAATGCTGGTATTAATTAGGAGCAAATATTGACTAAAGACATGTGTCATGAGAGTCCACTACATTATATATGATATATTTTACTTGTTTCTTCTAGTATTTAATATTGAACACTTAATCAGTGACATTCTCAAAATTATTATATTATTTATAATGTAAAGCAGAATTTATGTAAAAAGTGTTATTATCATAAAAATAGTGAGAGGTATTAAGATATATAATAGATAAATATATCAGTTTCTTTGAATATATAATGATAATTATAGATATAACTTGAAGTACAGTTTAAGATACTTAGTAATATAACATAATTATTTATTTACCTTTATGGCATTATAATTCTTAATCTCACGATAGATAGCTACGTTAGGTTATAATATAATTTTTTTATAAGATCTGATGCATTTTTTTAATAATCTATATATTCAGTAATTTATTTTTATTTATGTATAATATAAATTAATTTTAGTTGATTTTTGTTTATTAATTTGTATTATTTTACTTATTAACATACATTTTATAATATTTTTCTATATTTTTATCGTATTTATTTAGTATATATTATATTGTAAACTCTCGTTAATAACTAGAGATCGTAATCCCAACAAATTTACCGAGTTACGTAGCCTATCTAAATTTTTTTATTATAAACTCATGGTATTTTTATTAGAACATGATATTTTTAGGTTAGGTAAACGGCTTGTAGAAAGGATGAGCTTGACAGAGAAAGGAGAAAGAAAGGTAGTTATTCTATATATATTTTATTAAGTACACTAAATGAGGTAGAGAAAAATTGGTTGTTTAAAATTGCGAAATTTTTTTTACAATTTATCGAAACGTATAATTAAAAATTTTATCCGAAACATGAGTACTCTAGATTAACATTTTTTGTGAGGTGTAGTATAAATTGTTTTACTTAATATCATTATTGCAATTACTAAAAAGTAAGTACAAACGCAGCAGAAACAACGCCGTTACAACAAAAGCATTTACACAACACCAACACATCCTACGATCTCAACAGTTAAATTTAACTTCTTATATTTAATAATACTAGTTAATTATAATAGGATATATAACTCGATATATTTTAGATAGGATAGTACCCGAAATCATTGATATAACTTTTAGGTTTCTAAAGTATAGTATATATATTATAAATTTGAATACGATGGTTCAGTATTAAATGATTATTGTATACCGAAATTCCCATTTAACGTTTGCGATACACTTAAATTGATAGTGAAAATGTAATTACCTTATATACTATAATGTTAGTAAATGATAAATCAAAGTGAATTTTATCTATTATAGTAGATTTACTGAAAATAGTAAGAAATATGTGTCCTGTAAATTATTTGGAAATGAGTATATATTAATATATAGGTTAAGTTATTCATTATATTACTTATATGATGTATACTGTGTGAACTATATATAACTTTGGTAATATATGATAGTAAAATATGACTTATATATATATATATTTCTCCATATTAGTGTTTAAATTAATTTTAATTTTTTTTCTATCTTGCAAAACTGTAGAATGTTTGAAGTCTCAATTGTTCAACAAAAAAAAAATTTGATAATTACATATATGGTATATTAACTGTTTTAGAACGGTAAAGGGTGTCATATATACATAATTATAGGTTGCTGTATAGAAATAGTCTTAATTGCATTTGGTCAGGAATGTGTATCCTTGTACATCAGTCTTGGTATATAACGGCATGTTTTGTGATTTAGAGGGACTTTGTAATTGGATTTATTGGAGTGCACATGTGTTGTTGGTCTTTATATATTAAATGTAATATTTGTACAACAGTTTTTTATCGTCTACAATGGAAATTACAGTTTATATTGAGATTATATGTTGTCGTATCTTGACTATAAAGTATAATTATAGATAGTGTATTTAACCTTGTTGTTTATCAGAAATCATATTTATATAAACTCTGTGTATTATTTATTCAGCTGATAATCTATTATGTGTTTTTTTTAACTCTAGCATTTAATAAATTTTATTATAATATATGATAATTATTATTATTGAAAAAGAACTTATTTGATATATTATTTTAATCATATTACGTGAATTATTTTTTTTCGGTAATATGGAGTATTTCATATTTCAGTGCAGATCTATTGATTATTAAGGTGATTAGAGGTTGTTTATCTGAGCATTCCACATTATTATTGTATGATGTAAATTGGTTTTCTATTTACTCTATTTTGTGATAGATTTTATATTTTGCATTATTTTTAGGTTTAAAATATGATATAAAAATCATTACAATATGTTTTCAAATATTTTTAATTCTATTTTGAAAGTTTTTAAATATGGATTTAATATTTATTTCTAATTATATATTTATCTTCTAATAATATAATAATATTATTTATGTAGGATTATTTAATATTCCACAAAATAATCACAATGTGGAATTAAGTTATTGAGATGTTATTAATAAAAAAGTTATATTTCTATTCTTTTGCGTTTATATAAATTTATTGTCATTATAATTTATTTATAGTAATAATTAAGGTATAGTTTATTTTTTTTTTGCTATATAGGCAATGTTCAATTAATAAGACTCTAACGGATCTTCTATAATAAATAAGTAAATATTTTTCTAAAACCTGAGGAATTATAAAAAACCAATGCAGTTTTAGCATAAACACAAATTACATTATTAAAAGAATTAATTATTTTTATTGATAGTGTTATAAAATATTTTTTAGTTTTTCATCTATTTATTTTAAATGCATTTATATATTAATTACTATTTCATGACTAAGTATCTCCACTAAATTCTTCGTAGAAGATATTAGTGTAATACTTATAATAATATTAATAATTTGATATATGATAGTAGCGTCCGTATTAAATATTTTCTCGAGTTTGCAACATAAAATATTACTTACATTATGCTTTGATTTTAGAATTTCTTAATAAAAAATGTGTTATTATATTAACTATAACTATACTGTTACAACAAAACAACAACAACAACAACAACAACAACAACAAACAACAACAACAACAACAACAACAACAACAGGCAAACACAATATAATAATAATAATAATAATAATAATATAATAATTAATAATTAATAATAATAAAATTAATAATAAATAATAATAATTAATAAATAATAATAATATTAATAATGTTTAATGAAAATTTATAAGTGGTTTTGTACTTGTGGAAAAATTTCAGTGTATTTAATTCAATAATAATAAAAAGTTTCTGCACGGAAATTTCCACTATATTAATAATTATTATATTGAAGGAAACATAATGGTAATCATAATAGTTAAAATAATACGAACATCTAATCGAATCATTTAGATATATGTACACTATATGACTACTATTCTAGATACCATAAATAAATAATATTAAGAATAATTAAATAATAATTGGAATAAAGTAATATAATTAGCAAATCTAATTATGATATTTTTTGCTATTGTCAACTTATATAATTTTATACTAATTGTGAATAATAATAATATGGGAAATAGTAATACTGATCAACAAAAAGTTAATGACTCACACTAAAAACAAATCTTTATAAAGTACGATATGATTATGTCATCGTAATTTTAGGGCCTGTCAGGAAATATACTCAAGATTAATAAAAATAAATGTATAAGTTATATCGAGATTATAATAACAATTAAGTATACACAATTAAATCTTATATGCTCCTATGAAAAATATAAATAGTAGTGATAATAATTGAGAATAATAATATTAATACATGAGCTTTGAACATCTTTTCCAATTTTATTTAATGGAGATAATGAATACGGATCAATATATAGGACTATAAAGTATTATTACTTTATGTTAGCAAATTAATTTAATTAATTCAATATTTAAATATAAGTCATTTTTGAATAGGAGTATATTAAGAAAATAGCTCTAAAAACAAATATCGCTATAATTAATGACACTATAAATTATAGCATACATATAATAAAAAATCATACTATAATAACTGAAATACTAATAACTATATAACCTTAAACATTAACTAAACATACATAATACATATAACATACAATACAATAAATAGATAAATATAAAACAATACTATACTAAACAACATCAACTCAATAATACAAAACAATAATGACAACCGTATGGACCAGAGTAATTAGTATATATATAAAATATATATAATAATATATAATAGTAAAATAATATATATATATATAATAAGTATATAATAATAAATATATATAATAGTATATAATATAATATATATAATATTATAATATAAATATATATATATAATATAATATATATATAATATATAATATATAAATAATAATATAGTAAATAGTGAAATATAGAATATGTATAATATAGATCTATTTTTCGTGTGTGCTATCAATCGAATATAAAAATAGTTTATATAGTGAGATTTTATTATAAATAAATATTATAATTATAAGTAAATATATATATAATAAAATATGAAATATATATACGGAAATATATATAGATATTAAAATGTATATAATATATAATAATATATATAAGAAAATATATAATATATGAAATATATTAATAATAATATAAGAGAATATATATTAAGATATATATATATATAAAATTAAATTATATTAATTGTTCCAACAAAAAGATATATATATTTAAAAATAAAATATATTTGACTATTATAATATAGTTGGACGAATTGAAGATTAAGCAAGTATCTGTGAGGTGAGAGATTTTGGTTTATCGAAAATTTGTTCACCTTCAGCTGTTTCGCGTTATCTTTACGGAGAATGTGAAAACAAATGGGAAAGATCTTATGTCCGAGAAAAGATGAGATAATGATTCGATCCATAGCTGAAGAAGTAAAGTAAGAAGTAAAGTAACAATAGAAGATATATAAGATATATAATAGTATATAAATAATAAATAGTAAATAGTATATATATATATATAAGTATAATAGATAATATATATAGTAATATATAGTAATATAAGAATATAGTATATAATATAGATAAGATAGAAGATAATGATATAAATTAGTTAAGTAAATGTAATATAAAGAAATATAGAGGAAATTATGAGTAATAAAAATAGTGAAAGTATAAGATAGATAAATATATAATTGTATAAGAGAAAGAGTGTATAAAAATGAAAAATAGATAAATATACCAAAATATATAGATGAACGATTAAAAATAATATTTAAATAGATAAGTATACTAATAATATATAAAGATAAGTAATAAGAAGAATGAATAGTAAGAGAACAGTTATAGTGACCAAGGTGAGTCAATGAAGAGAGGGAGTGAAGAGAGACGCAAAGGAGGGGCCATGGCCCCCACAGCCGAGATTATAGTTAAAGCACGTGAAAAAAAAAAGAAAAAAAGATATTATAATAAAGAAAAAAGGTCAGAAATGATTTAAATCTATATATGAATAATAGAGTGATAAGACGAGAAATAAAAAAGAGAGAATAGAGAAAATATAGTAGTGAAGAAAAAGAAGATCATAGTTAGATAGACGACGTGATAAGAAGGAGAAAGAAGTAAGTAAGATAAGTGAAAAATTTAATGAGTTAGAGAAGAGAGGAGAAAGTATATTGTAAGAAGAAGGAGAGAAAAAAGAGAAAACATATGCGAGCGCGTCTTAAACCACAACAATCAACAACAACTAAATACTTAAACTAAACTCACAATACATAAATTCCTTACGTGAATAATCACATGAAATTACTTTTATTTACAACTTTTCTCACTATGTTACTAAAGCCGAATTTTAGTTATATATAGGTTATTTAATTCCCCTTTAAAAACTGAGCTTAAAATCTCCATAGACAGCGGATCTGCTATAACAGGATAACACTATGGGGGAAAATATTAATTAAAAATATTTGTTATTATATATTTTATTTTATATTATAATAAAGTTCAATCGAGCATCATCAATAATGATACATATTGAACTTAATTCTAGGGGAGGGTAACTTAAATTTAGGTTAATTTCTTACCTAGAGGATCGACGAGGATGAGACCGGAACGAAACCCTTTCCCTTGCGTATATTGTATATCACTAACTGCAGCAGAGTACGTATCTTAAAATAATAAATTAACCATAATTTTAAATTCAATTTAATGCATTTGCAATATATTTACTCACAAAAACTAAAATAATGATATATTATATTAATAAATATATAATTCTAGGTAATATTATTCTAAACTATTAAATTTATTAGTTAAATTATATATATATATATAAAAGTTCTAATGAGGGTTATTAAATGTCTTTAAATTGTTATTTGAATGTTAACATTAATTATAAAAAAATTATTAATACAAAAATATATTAAAAGACTTTATATGTTTAAAGACGTAAGAAAATTAGTGTTCAGTTACTAAAATATGAATTCATAGTATTTAAATGTGTATTTAAAGATTTTAAAAGATTTTTATTAAAATAGTTTTAATAATAATAATAATAATAAAATAAAAATAATTAATAATTATATAACATTAAGAGATTATATATTAATATTAATTAAATAAATAAATATATGATATTAGATTAATTAATAATAATATAATTAATTAATAATAATATAATTAAATAAATAATAAAATATATAAGTAATAAGAAAAATAAAGCATAAAAAATTATAATATTAAGTATTTTAATAATAAATAAAATTAAATAATAAATAATAATAATAATAATTATAGTAAATATAATTATAATATAATAATAATATATATAATTAAATAATTATAATATATATATATATAATAATAATAATAATTTAATAAATATAAATTAATTAATAATTAATAATTAAATTAATATATATAATAATAATTAATTATATGAATTTATATAAATCAATTAATAATTAATAAAATATTATAATAAATGAATTTTTTTATACTTTTTTAAGCTAAAATTATGGAATATAAAGAGTTAATATTTTATCTATTGTATATTTATATATAATATATTGATATATAATTAATTATTATAATATAATATATATATAATATATATATATATATATATATATATATATATAATATGTATATATATAAACAAGTAGAAGAAAATATTTTCATTTAAAATAATAATTATATATATACCTTAGATATAATATAAGGCAGTGTATAAAGAGATGATATACTTGTCTGATAATATACTTAATATATAATATATAAGTACGAGTTGTTTTTCACACTTCTAATTATTTAGTATACAATTTTTACATATATATAAGTATAAAAAATAATTTTTTTTAATTAGTGAGAATAAAATTATTTATTATCTATAAATCAATTATATAAGTTAGCTTTAATTAAATTAAATAATAATTCAAAATATATACCGTTATCTATAAGACACAATCTAATAACATAAAATAATAAACAAACTAAAGTTAGAAATTTTTAAATAAATAGTTATAGATAAAGTAATAAACGTAATAAAGAGTAATCTGTCGGATTATTTAAAGTAGATGCTTATTGAAGGTTTGGACCATTTTCATATTATTTTATATTATTCACTGGTTTTATAGTTTTCCTTTATATATAAGTGATTAAAGCAATGTAATTATTTCTACCTGATATAGTAGCGATAATTCATATTAAATAATAATATCTATTATTATTTTTTACTTATATATATTACTTTATATATTTATACTTAAAATTGAGATTATGCGAAGGTAAAGTGATTTTTATACTTTTATTATATTATTAGTTGTGCAAGAGAAGTACTGTTACGTAATTATTTTGTATTATTATTAATATTAATAGTTATATAATATATATATAAGATCGATTTTTCATATTAAATGTTGAATAATTAGCCTTATATTTATCACAAACTTATTATATTTAATATATAAATATATATAATTGAGTTTAGCTAACATTATCATTTTATAAATAGTATTAGAAGTACGTTATTATGATTCGTTGTGATATATTATTAGTATTCTACGATATATTTTAAATCATATATAGTCTAAATTATTTAATACTAAATATTTGTAATATAATACTATAATTATAGAAAATATCTATATATATATATATGAATACTAAGTATACCGATAAATTTTGACGCTATGAACTATATCCTAACCATTCTCATAAATATAACTCAATCAAATAGCAAATGATAATACTAATAAATATATATTTACATAAGTTAATAATTATGAAACTTAGTAATAAAAATATAAATTATGAATCTATTTAAGTATAATATAAAATAACTGTTTCATAAAAAATAATGAAAAAAACATATATATAATTATAAATATTTAATATTTTTATAATATATAATAAGTATAATTATTTAAAATAGCAAAGAAATATTAGATATAAAAGAAGTATATATTAATTAAGATCATTTACAATATTAAAGTACCATTAATAGATATATCATGAACAATATTAGTTATCATATCTACCTCTAA
>JABUQX010074721.1:15000-36488 GCA_015478945.1 Trachelipus rathkii | reverse complement strand
CAAGTACTTCGTTCAGCTCAATTTGGTGTTTAACCGTTTCACAATTTTCGACTTTTCACTTTTTCGTGCGCCGCTTCAGTATTATTATTATTATTATTATTATTATTATTATTATTATTATTATTATTATTATTATTATTATTATTATTATTATTATTATTATTATTATTATTATTATTATTTTATTAACTGTTTGTGTTTCAAACGGAACCCTCAGACCCAGTCTCAACATTTCAAACTATATTACACCGATCAGGAAATTTTTTTGATTTGAGGCTGGCTGAGCCGCTCTTAATATAAAAAAAAAACAAACCAGTTATCAATATTAAATACAACGAAATGGGAAATTTTTTGAACATCTTTTGAGTTGGCCTGGATAGAATCTCTCTATTGATATAATTATTATTTTAGGATTTTAGATTTAATGTTAGTTATTAAAATTTTAATTTGTTACTTTACATTCATATTTAAATAACCTTTATTTTGTCTTACAAATTAGTCTAGAACTCGTCTCTGATAACGCCTGAAGTGTTCAGACGAAATATTAAATTAAAAGCTTTAAAAGCTGTTGTTCTATTCTATTCTAGAATAGTCCTCAAAAAAATTAATCATGAAGTGGGTTGATCCCTTTAAGAAATTGGAAAAGGCTTGCAGATCTCATATTAAATTAGAAGCTGATATAAAATTTCTATATTATTATTATTATTATTATTATTATTATTATTATTATTATTATTATTATTATTATTATTATTATTATTATTATTATTATTATTATTATTATTATTATTATTATTATTATTTTTATTATTATTATTATTATTATTATTATTATTATTATTATTACTATATATTGCCTTTCTCTTACGACGAAGGACACACACCTTGGCTATTCCCCGCTCCAACCATTTGCTTGGCTCTGACCTCTCTTTCCAAATCTAGCCACCCAGCTGCCTTGTTAAAAGCATCATTCCTGTCTCATTCTGCAGTTCATGATGAATTTACTCCAGTGTTTACTGACGGCTCTAAAACAGGGGACAGCGTGGGTGCATCTGCTGTCTTTCCTGACCGCAACCTCTCCCATACCCTCCCCCCTCATGCTTCAAATTTTACGGTAGAATTAATATCTATAATGATTGCCTTTTCTCGAATTCTAATCCTTAACCAAGATCACTCTTACGTCATTTATTCAGATTTCCTCAGCGCGCTACAAGCGCTTAAAACCCCTTATTCTAAAAACACAAAGGTCTCCACTGTACAACAATTTCTTCGGCTGCTCCATTCCCGTAAGTAACAAATTATTTTATGTTGGACCCCCTCTCATGTAGGGGTAAACTGGCAATGAAATCGTGACAGAGAGGCCAAATGGCCACCTCTTCTTTTCGGAGTTGTTCCAGATACCTCCCGGATGCCATTCGACAAGGCTACCTCCCATCAACCGATTACTATCCTGCTCTCCGACAAGACAAGTCTTGGCACGAGTGCTGGACGAGTGATCAGTGGGAGCGAAACTCAGAAACATAAAGCCGAATATTGGTGAGTGGTCTTCCTCCCACAGACGAAAACGCTTACACGAGGTGATACTTATTGGCCACGCTAATATCACTCAGTCACTATATGACACGGGACCCTCCTCCCATTTGAGAGTTTTTGCCATTTTACCACACCCTCAAAATCTGTTCGCCTCCTCTTCATTGGAGATTGTTTTCTCATCTGGACCCCATTCCTTTGTCATTTTCCTACTTACGGTCCATAACACCTTTTGACTTATCCCTGTCTTATTAAGAATCTTCCCCACTTGCTTAAACAGCTCAATGCTGTATATATTTAAAAGAGAAGTGAATATTCTTTATAACATTTGATTTTGTTATATAATATTAGGACTATTTATAATACAAAGGTACAATTTTTATTTAGTTTTTTTATTTATTTTTGACTGACTGAATATTCATTTCCCCATCCAAATCTCCCTTTGACACTTGAAGCATATATGACAGGGCCACCCATGTTGTTGATTTTTCAGCCCAGTATGGCCACTTCTCTGTGAGCCGTGGTGAGTCCCTGTACACTGACTCATATATATATACTTATATATATATATATATATATATATATATATATATATATATACATATATATATATATACTATATACTATTGCCTATATATAGGGTTGTGAAAAAAACAGTTTTTTGTCGACTTTAAAAAGCACGTTTTTAAAACAAAATGTTTGTTTTTAGTATACTTTATGTATATTAAAGATGTTTTTAATTATACAGTAGTAATACCCCTTCTAGGCCTAAATATTGACTATTAATACAGATTTTATATATACAGTCCTATATATATATATATATATATATATATATATATATATATATATATATATTATATAATAACATATATATATATATATATATATATATATATATATATATATACTCTATTTATATATATATATATATATATATATCACATATATATACTGCTACTACTATACTCTATACTATATATATATTATATATATATATATATATATATATATATATATATATATATATATATATATATATATATATATATATATAAATATATATATATATATATATATATATATATATATATATATATATATATATATATATATATATATATATATATATATATATAATATATAAATATATATAACATATATATATCTCTAATATATATATATATATATATATATATATATATATATATATATACTTATATATATATATATATATATATATATATATTTATATATATATATATATAAATATATATATATATATATATATATATATATATACTATATATATATGCTGTAACAACTTATATATATAACCACCTGCTGCCGCCATATATATATGATCAAAAAAGGATGGTATAACAGGTGGTTTTGATTGTCAGGAGAAAATGAGAATGTGGTAGGAAGGTGATTGATTTCTGTGTAGAGAGAGGTATGTATGCAAGTAATACTTTCTTTAAACACAAGAGTATTCATAAAGTATACTAGAGTTGGTGTAGGTAAGAGATATGGTATCGAAGTGAAAAGTATGATGATTGATTTTGTGTTGGTGAAGAAGGAGATGTTCAAGTATGTATTGGATGTTAAATCAGTGAGGGTTTAGGAATGGGATTATCGGATCATTATGTTGTTCTATGTAAAATTAAGTTAGTGAGGACTTGGATGGAGAGGAAGGTGATACGGAAGGGAGTGGGTAAAATTAAGAGTGAGAAGTTTAGTGAACAAGGTAATAAGGATAAGTAAGTAAGAACGCTCGATAGTAAATCAGTTGAATGTGAATTAAGTTGAAACTGAATAAATCTGGAAGCAAATCAAAGGAAGCAATTGTTAGCAGTGCAAAAGAAGTATGTAGGTGTGCTAAAGTAGGAAGTAAGAATGATAACGGTGAGTGAGGTGGAATGAAGAGGTGATGCAGGTTAAAAGTAAAAAAAGAAGCGTGGTTGAATGTACTAAGAAGCAAATGATGAAGTTTCAAAGATGCTTGGAATTATATAAGGAGGGGATAAGAGGAATACTAAAAATTGCATACTTATGGGGAGGGGGAGAATGAGGTAAATGAACAGTTTGGAAGGAGGATGAATGGGGACATACAAAGGGGAATGGGAAGCTCTTCTGGAAGGAAAGCCAGGTTAAAAATTAGAATAAGGAAACCTGCTCAGAATTAATAAGGAATAGGGATGGTGTTTTTGTAACTGATGAAATGGATGTGAGTGGAGTGTGGAAGAGTACTTTGAAATGTATAATATTGGCTGTAATGATGAGGTGATAATAATGACTGTGTGTGGGTTTGATGGTACAGAAGGGCAGTATTTTTGGGGACGAAGGTTATTACAGAAATGGGTAGAGTGAAAGTTGAAGAATTGTAAATGCACGGTATAGATGAGAGTACTGGTGAAATGATTAAGAACGGAGGCAAGATGGTGATTGATTGGATCTTGAGGTTGTGTAATAAAAGCGTTTATGGAGGGTATAGTTTCGAGGATTGGAGAAGTAGTATACCTTTATATAAGGGTATTAAGGGAGATAAAGGAAACTGTAGAAATTATAGAATTATTTAGTTTATTGAGTGTTGTAGGGAAGATATATGCTGGTTTGGTCGAAAGAGTGCGTCGAGTAGCTGAAGGACTGATTGGTGAAGAACAAGGTGCGTTTAGGGTGGTAGAGGATGTGTTGGATCAAATCTTTACGTTGAAGCAAATGATAGAGAAAAGTTAGAGAGAGAGGAAGAATAAATTGTATTTAGGTTTTATGGATTTGCAACAGAGGGGTATGATAGGGTTAATAGGGGAAGGTCTATGGCAGGTGTTAGTGATATATAGTGTTTGGTGATAGGCTTCTATGAATGGAATCAAAAAGTATGTATGACAGTAGTGAAGCATGTGTAAAAATAAATGGTGTCAAAGTGATTGGTTTAGTATTAGTAGTGAGACAGGGGTTGTGTTATGTCTCCTTGGTTATTTGGCTAATTTGTATATGGATGGGGTTTGAATAAAAGAATTGAAGGTGGGTGTGACTGGAAATGAATGGTTTTAGAATGATGGAGATGAGTGTAGGGTGCCCTACCTATTATATGCCGGTGATTTGGTTTTGTGTGGTTGAATTTGAAGAGTTGAAGGATTGGTAGAGATTTGGCAGATTGTGTAAAGAAATAGGGTTTGAAAAGTAAACGTAGATAAGAGTAGAGTTATGGTTGTGAGTGAGGACAGTCCTCAGTGCAGAGTTATGTTAGATGGTGAGCAGCTGGAACAAGTGTCTGAGTTTAAATATTTAGGGTATATATGTTGGATGAGAAGGGAACGGAACGGATGATCCAGAGTTTAGTAGGAAAGTTGTGAATGGCAGGAAGGTGGCTGGTGCAATTAAATCGTTGGTGAATGTAAAAGACTAAGTTGAGTGCGCTGAGGTCTTACATGAGGGTATGTTGTTACCTGTGTTATTGTATAGTAATTAAGAAACATGAAGGGTGCAGGAATAAGAAGTATAGAGTTAAAGTTCAATGTGTTCAGATGGACAATCTTAGGGCGTTTTAGGTTGAGAAAAAGTGATAAAATGAGGAATGAACGTATTTAGAAAATATTGTAGAAGAAAGGGGGTAAACGAGAGAATAAATGAAAGAAAGTATGTTAGATGGTTTGGTAGGTAATATGGAAAGGATGAATGATAGTCGGTTGGTTAAGCGGATTAATAGCAGTGGTGAAGTGTGTTGGTAAACAAACCGAATGGAGGAAGACCAGAAGAAAGAAAAGTAGATTGAGTCAGTAAAGATGTCTGCAAGAGAGAGAGTAGCTGAGTTTTGGCAGAGAGGCCGAGAAAGAAGGTGCATGATAGGAGAGAATGGCGGGGTTTTATTGAGAGGTATGGTAGTGGCTACCTGGGTCGGGGATAGAACCCTTACACTGCCGATTTACCATAGTGAGGGTCCGTCGCAGTCCGTGAAACTATAGGGTGGATTTTCCTGGCTGCGACGAGTCCTTACTAATTAAAGGACCAGGGGGGGTAAGGTCTGGGCTTTCTTTTCGACTTTTTGTCATATTCTTCTCACTGCTTTTTCTTTTCTTACCTTACCACCAGTCTTGGGGAGAAAAAGGTAGATGAAGAATATATATATATATATATATATATATATATATATATATATAAATATATATATATATATATATATATACCATGCTATATATATATATATATATATATATATTATTACAGGAAGTGAAAGCGTATCCAGGATTTTTTCGGGGGGGGCAAACAAAGTTCGTTTTCTTATATATATATATATATATATATACATATCTAACTATGTTTATGAAAAGAAAAAAAAAGTATAAAAATATATATATATATATTTATATATATATATATATATATATAAGTAATTAATTTTAACCTCTGGACTTTGTTATAAACGGATATGATACTAAAAATGTTTAGTGTCTAAAAAATTTCGGGGGCCATGGCCCCTTGGCCCCCCCCTTTATACGCCACTGTATATATATATATATATATATATATATATATATATATATATATATATATATATATATATATATATATATATATATATATATATATATATAATAATAATAATCAGATCATGTGAAATATAATAATTATATGCCCTAGAGCACTAATAAAACTTTATTAAGTACTAAACTCTACTTTATATATTGTATACCTCTTTTAACATATTGTATTTACTGTATTTTAATGCTAAATACCCTAAAAAGACTTGATATATATGAAAAATAAGTAATTTGAAAAAAAAAAAAAAAAAAAACAAAATTTTGGCCTTTGGTCTTTTTTTAAAAAAAACGGTGTTTTTTTTAAAAAAAAACGAACGTTTTTTTTTTAATCCCAACCCTTATATATATATATATATATATATATATATATATATATATATATATATATATATATATATATATATATATATATATATATATATATATATATATATATATATATATAAATAGACTCACTCGCACATATATATATTCTTCTCTAACTGTATGTATATATATATATACGGACACGTAATTTATGCCTTAATGATAATAGTAACCTTAGGATATATATATATATATATATATATATATATATATATATATATATATATATATATATATATATATATATATATATATATATTTCGAAATTTTCCTTTAGACAGATTATTTTAACTGATCATGATTTCAAAGCCTAAAAAAAAAAAAAAAGTTATTTTCTTTCTGAAAAATTTCCTGACTAAAATTTCTCACCTGACAGATCTAAGAGACGTAACATCACATAGAGAAATGAGTTTATGTGTGTGATTTAGTAGGATTTTGAAATGTGTTTTAAAAATAAAATATATATAAAAAAAACTCACTTCAGTGTCTTACAAATATCTACAATACTTTTTATTTCTCTTTTTTTTCTTTTAATTAATTCTAAAATTCTTTAGTTTCCGATAGGAACTATTGCTGTTCAATATACAAAGAAATATTTAAACGATTTAAAAAGAAAAAATAGTAAATGGTATTTCAATCCATTATGCTCCGAATTTTCATGGAATTCAAACCTCTTTTTTGGTCATATTGGTAAACTATTTGGATTTCACTTTAGACATTCAACTTTATTTTATTTTTAATTCTTGCTTCAAAATTTTTTCCTAAGCTAAAATATAATTTTCTATATTTTAATTTAAAATTTAAATTTTCATACTCGTTTATCTATTTATTTTCAATTGTAATTTAAATTAATTTAATACGTACTCATGCAGTGATAAGAAAACTACTACTAATAATATCTATTAATAACTTCAACATCTTCTAAAACTTATAATTCAAATTTTCCTCTGGACTTAAACATTAGAAGAATCAAATGAGGTTAGGTGTCTGAACAGCTTTCAGAGCTTCTTCACATCGTTCCGGTAGCTATTTCTGCATAGGGACATAGCCCGTCTTTGTAACGTGGATGTATCACTCATTTAAGTTGGTTCCACTTATTCAACTCTTAATGAAAGGGTGCTGACTAGGAATTTTCTCTTCGATAACTCTTTATCCTTACTAACTCTCCAATATTTCTGTAGTTGTGGAACTGTTGTGTCACTTTTCTTATACTCAAAGCTATTATAACGGACACTTAACATGTTGTCAACTCTAGTCGTTTACTTCCTTCCTTGATGAGAACTCTTATTCCAGGCTTTACAACTATACTCTTTCTAATGTGTGCCCTACTGGTAAAATATGGAACACATCTCCTCTTTCAATTTTCATAACTTTCTTTAACCTGCACGCTTTTAGACATCGTGAACCGATACATGACGACAGTTAATTTTGAACCTTGATTGACCACTCCATTCCGGTGGCTACAAATGGCCTCTTGACCTCTCTCCAACACACACACACACACACGCACGCATATTTTATATATATATATATATATATATATATATATATATATATATATATATATATATATATATATATATATATATATATATATATATATATATATTTGTGTTTTATATAACTTATATATATATAAATGCTATAAATATGTGTGTGTGTGTGTGTGCGTGTGTGTGTGTATGTGTGTGTGTGTGGATGTGTAGATGTATATGTGTAGGTGTAGGTGTATTTATGTCCGTGTATTAGAGCCTCTACTAAGATCTCAATTTCAATAAGAAGTTACTTTAAAACCAAATTTATTGAGGCTTGAATTTCTGTTTAAATGTACGATAGCAAATTCGCGCAAATTTGTAAATAAAATATTGAGAGGAAAATAAGTTTTCAAATTTAATACATTATTTATTTCTCGTTTATAATATTATCTATGCAGCACAAAAACGAATACTGTATATTCATATTGTTCTATCTATTTATATATGATGATGAAATATATATACAGGGTGAGGCGGGAGGAACAGACCAAACTCCAGGAGCGGATTGTACACAGGATAATAATGTAAGAAAACTCATATGTTCTTATCCGATTTTTATCTGCTTTTTTTTATAGCGTTATGACAACTAAACAAAATTCCATACATTAACATTTCGAATGACCTCTTTGCCAAGGTTTAGAAGAAGTAGAAGATATTTTTGATCTAGTAGAAGAAGATCCAACGACCAGCTCACAAAGAATTGCTACTCAATTGGACATTCCATAAAGAAGAGTAATAAACACACTTCACAAGCTAGGCTTATACCCATACCATGTTCAGAGAGTGCAATACCTACAACCGGAGGATTATGGTAAACGTATGGAATTTTGTCGGTGGATAAAAAATAGTCATCGTGTTTTATCGCACATACTTTTCACGGATGAAGCAACATTTACCCACGACGGCATTAATAACACTGGCAACAGTCTTGTGTGGGCATACGAAAATCCCCATGCAACAGTTGAGAGCAATTTTCAACATAGGTTTTCGGTAAACGTGTGGTGTGGTATGGTCGAGGAGACCATTGGAGGATGTGCCTCTAAACATCAGAATGCATATGTACTTTCACCATGATGGAGCTCCCGCACATTTCGCTCGTCAGGTCAGGAAACATTTGGACGGATGGTTTCAAGAGCGTTGGATTGGTCGCGGTGGTCCAATTAGTTGGCCTCCAATATCTCCAGACCTCACAGTACTAGATTATTGTTTATGGGTCTGGTTCAAAACTGACGTATACAAAGTAAAAGTGGACACTCGGGATGCACTAATTCGACGTATTCAAAATGTTGCAGGCGTTATTAAAGGAAGACATGAAACAATCAGGAGAGCAACATCCACCCTTCGTAGACGAAGTCGTAAATGTTTAGAGGTCAATGGCGGTATTTTCGAGCACTTATTAAATAACACTATGATAACTGAAAAGTTATTGTATGAAACATTGTTTAATTGTCATTACGCTATAAATTGAAAACAACTGAAAGTCGGATAAGAACATATGAGTTTTTTACATTATTATCCTGTTTAAAATCCGCTCCTGGAGTTTTGTCCGTCCCTCCCGACTCACCCTATATATATATATATATATATATATATATATATATATATAACATATATTATATATATATATATATATATATATATATATATCTTATATATATATATATATATATCTCTTATATATATCAGTGGCAACCTGCCTTGAAGATTTACGCGGGTGGGCAGAGAGTTATATAGATCTATATATATATATATATATATATATATATATATATATATATATATATATATATATATATATATATATATATATATATATATATATATATATATATATATATATATATATATACATTTTTATTTTTTTGTATATATATATATATATACCAATATATATATATATAATATAATAATATATCTAACTTAACACACCCTTTATACCATACTCACTGCTGCTGCTTAATATATATATAGCAACCACATGCTTAATAACATATATATATATATATAACGAAAACTCTTTAACTCAAAACGTCCTTATTTATTTGAAGGAAAAATTTAATTTTTCACGTCCTTTTGAATAAAGCTATGTTTATTTATGTGTATTATATGCATAAAATTGACTCAAAAAAGCCTGACATAAGCCTACCAGAATTTTTAAATAATTATTTTAATTATATAAGGAGTAAACAACACTTAATTAATACAAATGTTATATTATTAAAATTCAATAAAGCACAACACCTTCACTGCCTCTATTCCAAAACTTAACTCAGCAAATATATGGTAAACATTTATGTTCACTCTGTCCCCCATAAGTGAAAATATCGTACATTGATAGATAGATAGTTAGATAGATAAATAGATAGATAGATAGATAGATAGATAGATAGAGAGAGAGAGAGAGAGAGATTCAAAATCTTTTTTTCAAATTATTTCGTACGATTTCACTGGGTGAGCGAAAGTTTCGTACTCGCGAAATTTGCTTATTTCTTCGCTCAACAGCAAGGTATGACGCTTGGCTTTTTCCTATATATTTTATATGAAATATGAAGATCTACCCGTACGCCCACCGCTTTCCAATTTACTCTTAGGAACAGAGTAGGAAGGAAAATTTCCAAATGAATTTAATTATTATAATTGTTATTACTAAAGTAGTTGATTTTCTTTAAATTTATTTTATAAATCAGTTTCTTTTTTACACTTTCATCTAAAATTCTAATAATTTATTTTACTTTACCATTTAAATTATTTTATTAAAAAGACTAAAAAATATTGGGTAGGAGCTACCTACCCTGCCTACCCTATGTATACGCCCCTGATATATATATATATATATATATATATATATATATATATATATATATATATATATATATATATAAATATAACAACTAATAACAGAGATACAACTGCTTACTATACACTGCCTATATATATACATAATATATATATATAAAATATATATATATATATATATATATATATATATTTATTCTATTTAGCAATAGATATATATATATATATATAATATATATATATATATATATATATATATATATATATATATATATTTCATCATATATATAAATAAAACGAATAATAGGAATATACAGTATTCGTTTGTGTGTTGCATAGATAATATTATAAACGAGAAATAAATAATCTATTAAATTTGAAAACTTACTTTCCTCTCAATATTTTATTTACAAATTTGAGCGAATTTGCTATCTACATTTGAACAAAAATTTCAGCCTCAATAAATTCGGTTTTAAAGTAACTGCTTATTGAAATTGAGAATCTTAGTAGAGGCTCTAATACATGGACATAAATACACCTATACCTACACAAATACATCTACACCTACACACACACACACACACACACACATATATATATATATATATATATATATATATATATATATATATATATATATTATGCGTGTGATACATATTTTACAAAACTGTATATATATATATATATATATATATATATATATATATATATATTTATATAACATAATATAATATACATATATATATATACAACATATATAACAACACTACCATATATATAACTATACGACATATATATATATACAACATATATATATATATATATATATATATATAATATGCGTGTGTGTGTGTTTGTGTGTGTGTGTGCTGGAGAGAGGTCAAGAGGCCATCTGCAGCCACCAGAAAGGAGTGGTCAATCAAGGTTCAAAATTAAATGTCGACATGTATCGGTTCACAATATCTGAAAGCGTGCAGGTTAAAGAAAGTTATGAAGATAGAAGGAGAAGATGTTTTTCAGATTTCACCAGTAGGGAACACATTAGAAAGAGTATAGTTGTAAAGCCTGGAATAAGAGTTCTCATCAAGGAAGGAAGTAAGCGACTAGAGTTGACAACATGTCCAGTGTCCGTTATAATAGCTTTGAGTATAAGAAAAGCGACACAACAGTTCCACAACTACAGAAATATTGGAGAGTTAGTAAGGATAAGAGAGTTATCGAGGAGGAAATTCCTAGTCAGCACCCTTTCATTAAGAATTGAATGATTGGAACCAACCTAAATGAGTGATACATCCACGTTACAAAGATGGGCTATGTCCATATGCAGAAATAGCTACCAGAATGATGTGAAGAAGCTCTGAAAGCTGTTCAGACACCTAACCTCATTTGATTCTCCTAATGTTAAGTACAGAGGAAAATTTGAATTGTAAGTTTTCGAAGATGTTGAAGTTGTGTGAAAGATCATGCAGTATGCCATATGTAAAGTAAAAATTGGAAATTACACTCGGCATAACAGCCGTTAAAAGGTAGAGTTAGATTGCCTATTAATCATGACGTCACATTTGTTGCCATTAGTTTCGACAAGCGAAAGTAAGAGATGCTTTGATATATATATATATATATATATATATATATATATCTATATTTATATATTATGTATATATTATATATGTAATATATATAAAATAATATATATAAAGAAATTTATATTAATTATATATATAATATATATATATATATATATATATATATATATATATATATATATATATATATATATATATATAGCAATAATAACCGTAATAATAATAATAATATATCTTAATATTTGTATAAATATCGACTCTACATGTTATTTTTGTCATATAATAATAAAAAGATAAAAGATGCATATATATATATATATATATATATATATATATATAAAATTCTACTTTTTTATGAAATGTTCGAAACACAATAGTATAAATACACTATGTTACCAAATTTCTGATTGGTGAATGTTGTTATGGCAAATGATGCTTTCTGAAGCACTTTTATTTTTCATTGGCTGTTTTTTTGTTTATTTTGCGTTTTTCTTTTTCAAAGTAATTAGATGTTTCATAACGATGACGTAAATTATTAAATAAAAATAAAAATTTCTTAAAAACTATGTAATACTTAATTAAAAGGAAATTAATGTATACAAATTAACTTTATAAAATAAAATAAAATTTAAAATTTAAAAAATATTAATAATTAAAAATAAAAATAGTTTTCTTGGAATATACCTTCAGGAATAGTGACATAGTAGACATGTCTGGTTTCCAATTTATAACATTGATCTGACATCAGGTGTAACGTCAGACCGTGAGGATAGATGATCAAAGTGAGTTTTTGTGGTATTGAAAACAACTATGTTTTCTCTGCTTCAAAAGGAATTTTAAATGAATGAGTCAAAGGAGATTTTACTCTCCATCAGCGGGATTCGAACATTGGACTCCGCGTCGCTGAGTAACAATTGACCGGGAGCTTCAAAATGAATAAATAGCTTCAACAAGACCTAATTTAAGAAATTTGAGGTTGATTGGGATGCTTTTTGAAATTAAAAGAGTTATATAGGGTGGAGTAATTTAAAAAAAAAAAAAAAAAAAAAAAAATTTGATAACAAATGAAGTGACAGACAAATGGTGAAGTAGATAAAGTACATAAAGAGAAGTTGATAAATGCAGAGAACCCTGAGGAACAGCACCATTGATATTTTTAAAAGTTGAACATACCGGTATGTCATATGCAATAGCTGCTTCATAGTGACCAGAAGAAACCAGATATACAGAAGGTTATAAAGAAGGATTGACACCGCAAGAGAAAGAGTTCAAACTGTAAATAAAGGCACTGTGCCAGAGCCAGACTGTATCGAAAACTTTCTAAATGCCCAGCGACACAACAAAAATATTCACCGAAATATATATATATATATATATATATATATATATATATATATATATATATATATATATATATATATATATATATATATATATATATATATATATATATATTATATATATATATATATATATATATATATATATATATATATAAATATATATATATATATATATATATATATATATATATATAACATATATTCTTCTTCTTCTTTATATAATAACATATATATATATATAGCAATGGAGCATAACATATAGTAATATATATATATATATATATATATAACTGCTATCTTCACTATCTTTCTTTATATGCTGCTCCATAACAATATAAATATATATATATATATACATATATATATATATATATATTACTTAAAATGTATACACTATGAACTTTACTTCTTAATTCACAAATGCATCTCCGACAGGAGAAAAATGTGGATGAATATTTGAAGAAAAAAACAAGAGAGAAGTTGGAGAAGAACTCTTATGAGAAAAACCTTCAGAAACATGACACTTAAACAAATGTTCTACAATTTTTTGTTGTGACGCAGCCATTTTTCTTTTAGTTTTGACCACTTAGAAGATTGTTGGCAGATGTTATTTTTATTGTTGTTATTAATCTTTATATTAAGTAATTTTAGTTATTTTATGGTAGTACAATTTTGCATTAAAATTAATTAAAGGTTTTTGTAAATAGTTTTTTAATTCTTTTGTTTTGTTATAATATAAATTATAATATACCGTATTTCGTATTTACAATATGTAAAAAAAACTTATTATGAGAAAAATATGCAAAGAATGATTGAGCAATATGCTCATTCTGGGTCTACTTAATTTCCACGATCACAACCGATTTTCATGAAACTTTCATGATAAACTTTTATATGATCAGATGAAAGAAAAAAATAAACTCAACTCAAGAAATAACTTTTAAAATGTTATAAAATCTCATTACGACAAATGCTTGGCACAAGAAAAATTATCTACCGGGAGCTCAGCCCCGTACCTCCGACCCGTGAGTGCCGGAATATAATACAAAAAAGGAAGCAACAGTCAACTATAAATCTCGGGTAAAACAGAAAAAAATTAATTTCAAATGTTATAAATATGAAGTTAGGAGACGTTCTAACTTTTTTCAGAGTCATTTTCGAGGTTATTTTACGTTTTTCTTTCATTACATCTCATTTCAAATATTCAATGTATGTTTCGCGAAAATCGGTTGGTGTCCCTATATTTGATAATTTCCTCCATTTCCTATATTTGATAATTTCCATAATATGGAATTTTTGCCACCTCATAACTTTTTTCATGGAAAATTTTCGCGACTTTGTTTTAACTATTTTTCTCCATTACATTTCATTTCAAGTATTTCGTGTAAATTTCATGAAAATTGACTGGCACCGTGGAAATTAAGTAAGGAACTTTGAATAATAAAGATCTCAATTTGTCCTTATGAAGAAAACCTTCTTCATATTTCCTCTTTTGAACAAAAAAAAAAAAAAAAAAAAGCCATGTAAAATTTGGTGATCGGAATGATCACCATATTTTACTAGGCTTTTTTTTTTGTTTGAGGAATGTTTTTTTTAAACTAGTTTGTTAGGGAATGACATTAATAATAAATTTCCTTGATAAAATATCGGTCTTAAAATTTTTAAATATTAACAAATCTTAAATATTTAATTCTGACAGTAACATCGTGCGTTTACCAAGTAATTTACACGACTTATAATGGAAGGGGAAGATCGTAGGAAACACCTGAAGGGGGCTCCTGTAACCCGTCCCACCTGCCATGCATTCAGATTATGGCACTTGCTTATATAAGTGTATTCTTTTATTTTTAAAATCCTCAACTGACTGACCCCAATCCCCATTTTCTACCACTCCGACCAACCTCAACTCCCATTTAGCACTACTGGATTTTAGGCGCCTGCTTTCTTAAAACCTCTTGGAATATAAGGCGGAAGAATATGGAACAAGATGAGGCGTGGTTACTACGTGGGAGAGGGGTTCATTCTGAAATCAATATATCTGTTCATAAAACCTTTGAAACCTTTCAAGAATGGGTCTTGTAAATTTTTAACTTTCTTCTTAGTTTTTGTAACTATTCTTTCTCATTTCCCTTTTTATCAGACATTCTTCCTTGTCTACAGCCAAATCACGTATATCTTCTACAAATATCTCTTGCATTTTGAATGTACATTTATTGGTTATAAAGGAAATATTTTAACATTTTCAATTTTTAATACCATAACTTATTTCATTTCGGTAAAAATATTCTCACTAATTGACTATAGTGATGAATTTGAAACAATAGTTTCAGCAAATGAAGGAGTATCTCTCCACATTATGTAGTGACATTATATTTAATAATTACATCGTTATTATTTTCAAAAACTTAAAAAATAGGAAACAAATAAGTTGTTAGAAAACTAAAACTATATCTGAAAAGATAAGAAAAATGTAATGCTAATAATAAAAAGTTTTGATAAATATCTACTTTTGAAAATATATTGATATATGATCAAATATATTTTAAAGTTGTTTCTTCACAGTTTTATATATAAAAATTGCTGGAAAATTAATTGCTATTGCGGGCTTCATTCGTAAATAAAATATCTCTAGATATATGAGAGAGAGAGAGAGAGAGAGAGAGAGAGAGAGAGAGAGAGAGAGAGAGAGAGAGAGAGGACAGAACAGAGAGAGAGAGAGAGAGAGAGAGAAAGAGATGAACAGATAGAGAGAAACGAAGAAGAGAGAGAGAGAGCAGATAATATGGTTATGTTTCATAGAGAGATAAATAGAAAAGATAGATAGATAGATAGATAGATAGATAGATAGATAGATAGATAGATAGATAGATAGATAGATAGATAGATAGATAGAAATATATAAAGAAAGAGAGAAATAAAGAGAAAGGGGAGAAAGAAAGAGGGAGATAGAGAGAGATTCTTTTAGGAATTACTTGCATTTATCACAGCCTCTGATTGCCACGTCGCTGTAACTTACAAAGAAAATTTAACTATGGAAATAAAAAGTAAAAAAAAAAAAGATTGAACGAAATTTATATTTTCATTTTGCATCCTGGAAATGTTCTTTCCTGGTGGCGATTGAGATTTATTTTTACTATATATATATATATATATATATATATATATTAAAATAATATGTAATTATAATATATATATATATATATATATACTATATATATATATATATATAAATATTTTTGCAAATAGAAAATATATATATATATATATATATATATATATATATATATATATATATATATATATATATATATATATATATATATATATATATATATATATATATATATATATCAGCCTCCAGATTAGCTGACACCTGTAACTTAAAAACTACAATAGCTACATGAAAACTGAATACATTTTTGAAATCAGCGAACATTTTAATGCAGGAAAGTAAATAAGAAATAAAATGAAGTGCGATAAAAAAAAATAATAATAAATATGTTTTGATGTACGACAATCGCGCTCCCCCAAATTTCTGAGACATGAACCCCCCAATATTAGGCTCGGCAGATATCTTGAAAAGTACTGCTTGCATGAGATGGAATGAAAAATTATTATTTTTTTTAATTTATTAACGTAAATGCATGGCACACAAGGGTAAAATACGGGGAGCTCCGCCCCCGTACCCCCGACCCGAGATTGGTGGTGAAATAATTTTTTAAAATACAAAACAGTATTTTTTTATTTAATTATATACAAAAACATTCATGATTTTTAAAGTTAACCTTAAACTATTGAAAAGATATAAAGAAAGCAAATATATTTTATGGGTAACATGTTTAAATTAAGATTTCAAACGTGAGATTGTGTCTTAGTTTTTGCAGTTTTTTATTAAAATTAATAACTATTAAATTTTTTTGTTTCCTGCATTACAATGTTCGCTGATTTCAAAAATGTATTCAGTTTTTTGGTAGCTATCACAGTTTTTTAGATACAGGTGTCACTAATAAGGACTCTGTCTATCATATATAATATATATATATACTTATATATATATATATATATATCATAATATATATATATATATATATAATATATATATATATATATATAGATATATAATAATCTATATATATATATATATATATAGAAATATATATATATGATTTGAAATGTTCAAATGGATTTTAAAAGTTTTATTAAAATGTTTTTAAATGCCTTAATTTCCAATGTACAGTAAATGAACAATAATTACAAAAGTATTTCACTTTCATCCTTATACTATAATATATATAAATATATATATAATACTTACTACATATATATATATAAATTAATATACTATATACATACGTATAAAACTATATATATATTAATATATACCTTAAGTATATATACTAATATATATAACTATATAATATAATAATATAGATATATATAAAATATATATAACACTATTAATATATATATTATAATAGCATTAATAATAATTTATCCCACTAATAATCTATATAGCTATAATATATATATATATTATAAACTATAAATTTATACTATATACTAAATACTATAGTATATCTAATAATATATACTATAAGATATACTTATATATATAGTAGATTATACATATATCTATAATATATATATATATAATAATATAACTAATATATATAATATTGTAGTATATATATACATATATATCACTACCTACTATATACTATAGCTATATATTATAGTACCATATATATATATAACATATACTATATAATATATTATACTATATATATACTATAGTAATATATATACTATATAATAGTATATAAATTTTTGTTATATAGATAATATATATATAATAGTATAGAAAATATACATAATATATATACTTAATCTATATATAATATATATAGCATAAATATAACACTATAACATATAAATAACCTAGTATAACTATAAGATAATATATAATTATATATATATATAATAATATATATAATATATAACCTGAGATAGAAATTTAGCCAAGTTCAAACAACTTAGAGACATCTTGGAGAGATTATGATGCTTACTAAGGTTTTAACTGGAACAGAGCACTGCCGTCACTAAAACACCAAAGCATCCGACTAAAATACTACTCTGGCTTTAAATACAACACTTTTAGACTCTTCTGATCGCAACTATTTTGCAACTTCAGCGTGGAATATTAGAAGAAACAGGCATATTAGTATAACTTTAGTACAAGAATATTTTATTTTTATTTTTTAATAAAATCTTAGAAGTGTTTGAAGTTTGAAACAACAACAAACAAAGTTTGATAAGAACAACAAACAAAGTTTGATAGCAATAACAAAGTCTGATAGCAAAACAACTTAGTTGTATATTATTATAATTGGAAATGTGGTTAAAAAAAGTTTGTTGAGCAAATGAAATATAATGGTTGCTGCATTGTCATCTCTTAAGAAAGTTGAAATTTTTTTTTCAAAAATTTTAATTAATGTCATATTGTATTTTATATTCTGTAAAAAATTTAATAGATAATCATATCGAAAGTTCTTAGTTCCCTTTGTAATCCCTCTCGCTTTCTATATGAGTGTCTCTATCTGCCTCCCCCCCTCATATAAAATGAAAAGGTGAAGGATAGAACTGAAGATGATTATTTAGGTGCTTCACATAAACCAAATCAACTTCTTGTTCAACAAAGTATAGTATTAAGCACAAAACGAAAATGACATGTTGAATGATCCTGGATAGCGTACTACCAGAGAAAAAGTCCAAGACTCAACTTAAGCAATGCAATTTGCATATGGATGATATTAATCAAGAAAATTTTGTAAGCAGCAGCTTGTAACGTAAGTTGTCGGAAGCTAGGCAAGTAATTGTGCTAGAAAACAATGGGATAAATAGTCCTCCTGAACGGCCCAACTGCCAGTGGGAGTCTATTGTTCATACGAGACAGCTCAATCACTTATATAAACTACTCATTAATAATAATACGTACATAATACACAATAGTATTATAATAGTAAACAATATAATATATATATAATTAATAATATACTATACAGATCAATATATATACTAATATATAATAAATATATAATATAATATACTAGATATATAATACATGAGCTTAAGAATTAACATTACATTCAGAAACTGATGTAACTACAAAACGTAGACGAATGAAAGATGTAGTATGTATTATGTATGAATATGTATTAATGTATATATGAAATGTATGTATGATATGTATAATGTAGCATCACTGTAATAGCTTATGCTATGTATGTAATCTATGTATCGTATGTATGTATTATGTATGTATGATATGTATGTATGTATGTATGTACGATATGACTTTAAAATGTATTGTAAAATGTATCGATTTATCGATACTCAAATAAATATATTAACACCACTATAATTTATCCCTATCCGACATTCTTATACAAGCTAGAGCTCATTTTCTACTCTATTAAAGGAACCATGGCAAATCGAAGCCTAATTTAAATAAATGATGCCATAAACAAAAGTCTGGAAACTATTTACTAAAATTACAAATTAATGCTCAGTTTCAAAAGTAATCGCTTATAATTTGTTAGGTAACATTTTTAATTTGTATAATCTTTTTTTATAAAATGCAGTATCATATATTTTTTTTAGTAATCGTTTTTTTTATCTATCATCCTTGATAAATTTATTAAATTACGACAGATAATTTACAGACAACAAATAGTAACCTATATACGGTTAATTTAATTCAACATTATATTAATAAATTTGTCGTCACTATTTACTAACCTAAAAAGCTAAGGCAGAAGGGAGAAAGATTAATATCTTAAATTTCCATTTTATGATTACATGAGTTATATATTAAAAAATGAACTCGTTTCAACTTTAAACAGCATTTCCCCCGCAAATTAAAGTAAACCTTATATTTACATTTAGCAACACAATTAAAAATATTTTAAATCATAGAGAAAAGTTGCCATATTCCCTACGTTCCAATTTCGTTTACAAACACACAATGCGGCAGTTGCTCAGTTGTCTACGTTGGAAGTACAACTCTTTGTTCATACTTGTAAATGCTTGGGAATCTCTTCAAGCACCATGAACAGACTAACCAACCCTTCTCACTCAAATATCAGAGAGCAAGGAAAAAATATGCATCATTCTCTACATAGTTCAAGAGTTTAGTATTTTAACGGAAACCAACCAACTAACTAGTTCTTCATAGAATCATTCTTTATTAAATTTCTTAACCAGTCACTAAACACAGATACGAGTCCTATCAAAACTTATGTAATTTTTTCATCCTACACCATTTCGACTGGTTACAATTGGTAGGCTGTATGCATAGTAATTTGTTATAATAACAATAACGTTTATTTATTATTATATAATATAAATTTGTTTACATTAAAACCAACCATTTTGTATTTGTAATTTTGTTTCACATAACATAGAAAATGAGATGCATTGGTCCCCCGAAACGGTATGGACTTAAAGAATTAAAAATCAGTGCATTCTACCAACAGGCATTTTCATTAAATTTAAGATCAAAATAATAGTATATATAAATATAGATAAATATATATAATATAATATATAAAGAATAATATAAATATATATATATATAATATATAATATATATAATAATATATAAAATATATAATATATAATATATGCGCGGCGTAGGCATGCATGCTGTAGTAATGTATTGTGTATGTGTGTATGATAGTATGTATAAAAATCAGAAAATAGTACAATGAAGCGGATAAGAAGTCCCAATAA